>NIPQ01091178.1:0-36324 GCA_002806875.1 Lepidotrigona ventralis hoosana | reverse complement strand
CACACACACACACACACACACACCGTCTTGCTCTCTTTCTGTCTTTCCCGAACGGAATTGCCTGAAAACGCCTCTTCGCGGACCAACAGGTATATGAACGATCCGATTGTTTTGCACCTTACCACTTCCTTTCTCTCCCTCTTTCTCTCTCTCCGCCGCCTACGTCTATGAAACGTTGCTGTTTCGCGAAATCGATCGTAAAAATCGTTCCATTGCGATGATTCATCTCCGCTTCATCAACCGTTCATTCGAATCGAAATTACGCGCGATCGGACGAGCAGTCGCCGCGCGTCCGCTCCTCCTCGCCGAGAGGAAGGAAGAAGAAGGAGAAAAGGCGGAAGAAAGGACGGAAGAAAGGAAGGAAAGAAGAAAGGGAGGTTGCCCTTGATCACGTGGCAGGAAAAGTAGGAGGAGCGAACTTCCCCTACCTCGCATCCCTTGGAGGATGTTCAATCGGCATAATTGAGGTTTATCTCGTTCCCCGACTCCGCTTTCCGCCTACTCAACCCTACCGTTTGTTTCCCTCCCGTCCTTCGCCCGTTTCCATGCAACTCTACAGACTCATACGAGCGCGCGCAGATTCCACTGGACCACGCGCGCAGGGGTTGCTCCGTTTCGTCCTCCGTTTCGCTGGAATATCTCCGAGTTCTTACTTCCTCGACGGAAGTTGAAATGTTCGCACCGCAGTTCGCGGTTCGTTAAAACGAAAGGAAAATTAACGGTGTACGCAAACTGAAACTCACCGAATTTCATCCTACTTACCTAATAATCGTTTAGCAATCGCGTCTCTTTGTCGTTTAAGCCAATTAGCGAGCCGCTCTCGCTGTAATGGTCGACGAACGCAATCGAATCTGACTCGATTTCACGATTAGAGGGGTGAAATAAGGGAACTCTCGACTCCCCCTTGGTTCCACCTTTGACCAGTCCTTTGTCCCATCTCCTCTCCTCGTTCTCCTTCGGGGTTCGATCGCGCGGATCTCACGGACGTGGCCGCTGAGCTGGCAATTAGTCGGCAACGACCCCGTTCACTTTGCGCCGGTGTGTACGTAGTAGTTACCCCAACAACGTGCCACGTGGTCGAAGATCAAACGACATCCTGAATCAAACCGCGCGCGCGGTCGGGGTCTCCGGAGGATCGCCAGAGACGCGGATCGAAACGCATGGAACTCGTTTGACGACGCCCGTGCCGCAATTTACCTCTGCGTATCCTAATTAGAGATCACGTTCCTCACGGCGTTCGAACGAACGGAGGAACGTCGCCAATCGTCTTTTCCCGTTTTGTCTTGTACGTATCGGTACCCGTTATTCTCTCTCTCTCTCTCTTCGATGAAGAAGATTCGAAACGAAATTCAACGACGACTCGCGCGGTTCCGCGATCGTCTTCAATCGTGGAGCGAGTTAGAAATCGGAGGACGGCGGAGGTCGGAGGTCGTCCGATCTCGAGAGAATCGAAATCTCGTTGGTCGGGGAAAAGGAAAGTCTGTCTCGTTCTCCTGGTGAAATGAATTTCGTGGCCGTTCGTGGCAATGGCGTTGCACAGGTTAAAAAGCGTTTGTCAAGGCACGCGGACCGACGCGCGGCCCGATCTTTTTGCTCGTGCATGCGAGAACCAACGACTACGTTCCCCATTCGTTTGGTAGTGGACGCTCATTGCCGAGCCGAGTTCCTCACCGCGATAAGATCGTTCGTGCTTCCAGAGGAGTTTCTTCTCCCTCTCTGTCCCAAGACAGAGGCAAGACGGCTTTTGCCGTCTCTTCTTTCTCTCCTTCGGATCGTTCTCCCCTTCTCCTTTTCAACATGTACCCTCTGTCATCCTATCTGGGTGCATTACTTATCGGGCTATCGAGTGTCCTGACCATGATCTTGGCACGCGAACGCCGATACCATCGAACCACTCGATCATCCTATCGCCGTGCAATGCGCCCTGGTGCACTCCTCGCTCGGAAGCCTAATTGGCCGGCGTTCAAAAAGGGGTATAAACCCTCTCACTTTCTTCCTCTCACCCCACTTTCTTCCTTCCCCTCTCTCTCTCTCTCTCTTTCTTCTTTATCTTTTTTAATCCGTCGCTCTCTCGTTGCTCCGAAACGTCTGTTTCAACAAGATTTCGTTCGTTCGTATTCGATTGCACGTGCGTACGGTCGAGCGTATTGTTCTCTGCGCGAAGAAAACTACCGTCTGCTCGCGTGTCAGGCTCTCGCTCGTGTTACCCCTTCGGAGGTATGAAAATCCCGATAAACGAATTATCTTTCACCGCAAAGGGTATTATGTACTTATCTCGCTTTCTTTCTCGCCTCCAGTCTCGCCTCGTCTAGTTTGGTTGGTCAACCATTCTCTCTCCCGTAATTAGTTCGCTCTCCACACTACCTCCCCCTTCCACTTTTCTCCCTCTTCCTATTTGGCCGATTTTACAAATCAGCGATTCGGCCGATTCGTCAGAGACGCGTTTCGCTTTGCCCTCCAATGTGCCAGAAAAACGTCTTCATATGTCGAGCGTGATAATCGATCGATTCTCATACTCGTTTTCGCGGAACGTGGCGGAGTGGCCCGCCACGGATCATTCTCCGTTCGCGGGACGTGATTGAGACGTCGATCGGTTAATCGAGCGAGAAATCCCTAACGAGAAGCGCGGAAAAAAGCTGCGCGACTCATCGAGCACCGCCGTTCGATCACGCCAACTGTGTGAATTGCACGTTCATTGTTCGCTGCGGATCGGTTCGAAACGAGAGCGTGGCCGGTTCGCTCGATTGAAGGTGCGGCGAGCCTGGCGTCGGCGCGAGAGAAGCCCTGGCAATTCGAGCGATCCGCTCACCATGGAAACTGTGGACGGAGGCTGTGTGGGAGCTACAGAGGCCGAGACAGAGAACTGTCCGGAATGTTTTAATAATATGCATTCCTGCCGGATGAACGCCGAAAGCGTCCTCCCCCTCCCCTCCCCCCTCCCCCTCCCTCGGGCGAGGGGGGAGATTGCATTGTACCCTTCGCAGTCCGCTTTACAATAACTATGATATAATTAGCCAGGCTATTTTTCTCGGTCGGAAGAATGCAGCTATGTTTCTCGGCGAACAACGGCGACAACGATTCGCCGTTTGTAAAAGGTTGTAACGCGATACTAAACTTATGGAAACGATATTAAAGAAGAGAGGAGAACAGAGAACAGGGAGGAAGAAAGAGAGAGGAGAAGGGTGAACGAAAAGGAACACGGTGGAAGGAAAGTCGAACTCGTTTCGAACGTCCCACTTCCTATTGCGTTTAAGGGGCGAACATTGTGCACATTGTTCGACGAACGCATCGGACGAATTTTTACTCGGATGCTCGACCGGCCCCCGTCATTAAGCATTATATCGTAGAACCGTAGAACCGTGCGTCAAGTGAACGCAACACCCACGTTCCGCAGAAGAAAGAGGAGAGAAAGGCGTACGCACGCCCCCATCCTTTTAGCGAGCTTGATGCCTTGTTCTTCGCGATTATTTCGGTGCTGGGGCAAGAACGGTGCTGTAGAAGAACGCGCACGATGAAAAGGAACGCGTGATCGACGGTGATGCCGGGGAATGGACCGGAAAAGAATCGAAGAGGTGTTCCCCGGACGGGGAGAGACCGTCCCGGGAACGGGAGCGATCTCGTTCGATCGCGACACTTGGTTTGACCCCGATTCCCGCGCTGGATCGTACACACTTCAGAATCGATAGGAAATAGGGTTTCGCGATCACGATCTCGGCGAGAAGGCGCGTTGGACGAAAAAAGGGGAGTCGATTCACTCGAGTGCGAAACGCGTCGTTGAACGGCTGTCGATCGAGAGGCCGTTTGCTTTTCTTCGGAAACGATGCGTGCCGAGCACAGAGCCGAACTAGGACGGAGGATCGTCGAGAAATCGGCCGAAAGAAAGGATCCTCTTTGGTATTTTTCACCGACTATGCTTTCGAACGCTATTGCAGGATGAGCAGCAGCGCCGGTCGAAAAGATATCCGTTACAAAATGGTAACGCTCGATCGCACGATCGAGCAGGAGATACCGGGAGCGCGGATCATCGGGTATCGTTTCTGTTAAAAGCCACTTGTTGGAGTGCGCTCGGGCGTGATCGATTTCCCGGCTAAAAGTAGCTCCCGGATAATCTGCTTTCGAGGATCATAGACGTTCCGACTGTTTATTATTTGCCAGTGCGAGCCGGTGCTTGCTCGCTGCATCTCGCTGAGAAAAACGAGCCCCGGTGGAACTCGTTTGTTCCCCGTGTGCTCTCTCGTGCGTATACCGGGCGCACGCATCTGTAAAATGTCCCGACACTTCAAAGAAGTTTCACTTCGGAGAAGCAAGTCGGGAGAATACGGGAAATATCGAGTACGGTTTTTCCAATCTTTCGCAACACGGTGCCCCCGTTGGCGTTGGTTCTTTTGCATGGAATCGGTCTGTGGGATCGGACAATGCTTGTCTTTCGATACGGAACGGAGTGTGTTTCGTTGTACGCCCTGGTACGTCCGGCGGCCGATTCACGTCGATCCAGCGGATAATGACTTGAGAGGATAAGAGGATCTCGATTCCGAGTTTTCCATTGTTCCCTGGAAACGGCTCGTACCCCGACCTCTATGCGAGTAACGAGCTAGATACGTCTCGCTGGATGCGTTCCTCGCTCGGAGCGATCCTTAATTATCGACGGTCGCGAAAAGAATTTTCAGAGTAGCCGCTAGGTGAGACAGAGAGAGAGAATGTGTGTGTGTGTGTATGTGTGAAAAACAGGTGATGACTCGAACAGGGAACGAACGAAATCGGCGTTTCAGCAGTGGTAGTCGAAGGGACAGGGAAAAGACGGACCTGAAAATAAGGAGCATCCACGAGGATGAGGAATGGTAGTCCGGGTGATCGAGAGAAGGCCAGAGAGGCGATGGGCCACCATGCTCGCCTATTATGGCAAAGGAGCCATGGGGATTCGGAGAGTGGCCCTCGACCAACGGCAATTCGAATAAATAAAGAGGGAAAATAAGATATATGCGCGTGGGTGTGGCGGCAGGCGGGACCCAGGCTCATTGCCACCTCCGAAGCTGTTGGATCTCACACTCCGTGTGTGTAGATGCGCAGCTATCTTGCCATGCATATGTATGTGGCTCCGACTCGATCCTACAGATCGCTCTGTTTCCTTTCTTCTCTACCTGTTCACCCAGTTACCCGGTCCCCATCTTCCGAAACGCGCGCTCGCGACGACGGACTACTTCTCCGGCGACTACATCGACTACGTTCTTTTTGTTTTTGTTTTTTTTGGTCATTTTGTCAAAGCTTCGATTACGAGCACGTAGAAAATTTGAATTCGAACGACGAGAATCGACCGTAGGATACAAGCGTGTCCTACGGTCGAGCAGAAGGAGGAAGCCTAATCGTCGATGTTGTACTCGCGGCCGGATCCGATTAGGATCTCGACACCCACGCCGAGATCGTCGGAGGAACAAGCGTTGTTCTCCTCTACTCTTTCTTTCGATTCCCCTTGCCCTCCCCTTCGCATCCTTTTGATTCTGTTAGTATCTGTAGCGTTGTCTGCATTTAGTTGGTATGTTAAATACGCAACGGAGGGTTGCTACGCGAGGAACGTTTCAAAGGAACGTCGGGTGAAACGGAAGGAAGGGTCGGAGTGGAGGGGTGAGGGGCCGATAAAACGAGTTTATTGGCTCGTTTGTTCTGGAAGGTGGCGGTTTCTTTGTCGCGACTAGTAACGATCGTTTTACTACCGGTTTCAACGATTAGGGCTATCGTGACGTTTCGCGGCTAAAGAGGAAAAAAGTAAGGAGAGCCGAGCTCGAGTGATTTACCGGTCGTAAACGAATCGTAATCAGCCTGAGCCGGGGCTCGAGCCGCCCCGGTGCATCGAGCACTTCGGGATGCCCCGAAAATTACGAAGAGGAATATATTAGTTAATATAATATAGGTACTTTATATTTGGCCGGATGATCCGCCAGGTCGATCGGCGATGATCCGCGTTTTTATGCCGGTGATCGGTGGAGAGAGGCGAACGTCAGCCAGCGGCCAGCTAAGGGCAAGTGAACGCGAACACACGTAGAGGTACACGATACGCGAGCGAGAGTCACGTCTCGAATGATCGGGTATCCCTTTTCTCTCTGCGTGAGTCTCTTTCGATTCGCGACGAGCCGCGAAGACAAGCTGATGGAAATTGATCGAACAAAGAAGTGTTAATTGCGTTATTACACCGGCCGTACCGGCTTATCGAGCCTCCTCTTTCACCCGTCTACCGAAACGATCGCGATCATATCGGATCGCGTTCGGCCATTGTACGATTATTAAATACGATGATGCGGCTCTATTATCCGGGGAGCGGATCGATGCGATCGACGAGAGCGTAGATCCGATCGTTGGCCAGTGCCAACGAGAGATCGAGAGGACTTTCCAAGCGGCGCGCGGTAGGTCCCTCGTTCCACCCTGCTGTCGTTTCATCTCGTGGTGAACAGATTTCTGTTGCCGAGAGTTGATCCGTTATTTGAGGCATCAACGTCGAGACGCCGCGACGTTCCGCGCAGTGACGGAGTAACGTTGTAACACGCCGATTGCCGTATTGCGCTTCTTATCGCCAGTTTCGAACCGCGCGTTCATCTCCTCGAGTCGTAAACAGCACGAGCACGTTGTTCCTGTTTCGCGGTTCCAGCGAATCGAACGCGAGACCACCCGCCGATCTACGTAGACTTACGCGTTTCTTCGCTGGCCACTTGCTGTCGATCGGGATTCGCGATCGATTCCACGATCGACGTTTCCAACCACCCGTAGAGTCCCAGCGGACTCGTCCCCGGGGATTTATCGCAATCCATTCGTTGCACCTCGATCGATCACGGCCAAAGCAAAATAGGTTTTACTCGAGTATCGATCCCAGCCTTTCTTCGGCGTTTCTTTTTGTTCGCATTTTTTCGACCGGCCACGACGACGTCACGACGAAATCGAAAATTCGCGCTCCGAACGATTGGACGTTCGCGAAACGTTGGGTTTTCGTCATGTTCGGCAGTCCACGCTCCAAATGAAAAGCGTCGTTCGAACGTTCGCGGCGCGGACTAATCGATACTTAATCGCGCGGGCCGCGTTCGAGCTCACGTACATGTACACGTGCGTGCAGCACGTGCGAGAAACACGTGTCACGTGCTCGCGACGAGCAGCGAGCACACACGCGGAATACCTGTACGTACGCGCTCGATCCGAGAGCCGGTTGATTTCTTTCTAGCTGCCGCGTTCTTTCTCTCTCTCTCTCTCTCTCTCTCGCTATCTCGATCGCTCGTCGTCTCGATGTTTCGCGAAAGAAAGCCAGCAGGGACGAGCGAGCGTTTATTAACGTTTTGTTTGTACATCTCGATTAGAGCTAATCGATCCTCCGGCAAAATGAGGCATAATATAAAGCCGTGGCGGGCTCATAAATACTCATTTGTGCGAGTAGCCGTTGCTCCGTCTCTCTTGCTCTCGCTCCCTTCCAATTGACTCTGGCATTCGCTTATCCACCGACGTTCTCACCACCGCCCAGGTCGACTTCGTTACGCTTACACGGGTGGCAAATTCGGATATACGAATTCGTGTACGTAATTGATGAGTGTCTTCGGCTCGTAACCAGATTTATCGTTGGCTTTCGTGGCTGCCGGGACAGCAGGATTTCTTAACGCGCGACATTTCGTACCTGAATCGCGAGTCGATGGTTATAACGATATACGAAACGAAACGAAATCGAAACGATTTCAGAAATTTATTACTCTTACAAATTTAACCTTTCTCTACGAAAAGAGGAAAAGAAAAGTGTTCTTGCGTAAACCGAAACGTGTTTCGTTCGTTTGCTCTAATACACGTATGACGTCGCGATAGTTGAGCGATGTTGCGGGTTTTCCGCATTTCGCCGTGCATCGAGAATACGTCGGAGCAAATCGATTCCTCGCGGATCGGCCCAATTTGCGATTCGTCGCGGTGACGATATTTTCACTCTTTCTCACGCTACCGTCTCCCAGACGAGCAAGAAAGCAGTTTTCCAAGTTTCTGTTTATCGTGGCTAATGGCCGTGGAAAGCTGACTAATAGACAGTTAAGGTGCAAAATAGACGTCCCCCGGGGAGGGGAACGTTATTCGTTGAAAGATTACGGAGGAATTCGATAACTCAATCTTCTCTCGGCTAGAGATCGGCAAAACAGCCGAATCATAGATTCCAAGGGGAAAAAACAAAACGACGAGAGCGGGCACTTATGACGAAGCTGTTCTCGCGCGAGATTCAGAGATCGCTCGGACGCTGCGTGTAACACAGCCTTAAAGCTCACAATGAGTTGGCCACCTACGGGTATGCAGTCGTGAAAGATGTTTCTCATTGTCTCCCGTCCCTGTGGGAACCAATTTTCGTCGAAATCCAACGAGATAAAGGATTTCATGAATGAAGCCCGATCCCCGACGACCGATCCTTTCTATTTTTCTCTCGGTTTCTCTCTGTTCACCTGGATCCACCCTGTATCGCCTGTCTTCTCTTTCACGCGTGTTGCGGCTTCCTCGGAAGATCTAACGATCGTTTCTAAAGGTGGAGCTTTCTCTCTCCCCTGTCTCTTCTTCTCCCCCACCCACTTTTTTTTCTCTCTCTCTCTCTCTCTTTCTCTTTCTCTCGCTTCCACGCCTGCTTGGTCACTCTTTTTTTCTCATCCGCTGAACCAGCATTATCTTATAATCGACCGAATGATTCTTCTGTCCGCTAGAATGGCACGACCTGCTGAGCACACGTTTTACTTCGTTAATGTTCGCCCGTGAGAATGAATTCGCCTAATTTGACGACTTCTTTTTCTCCCGACGTGGTCTCCTGGCATGGCCGACGAGTCTCTTCTACTCTTCTTCCGCGTGTGTGTCCCGAACGACGTCTCGACGTTGAACGCGTGGTCCGAAAGCGACTCGAGAAGCGCTAGAGCACGCTAGAATAGAAATTTCGTCAAGATAAGGAGGGAAGGGGGCTACCAGCTTCATCTGGACGAAGACGAAGGCGCGTGGTCGCTGTATCGCAGTGCCCCGTATCGAACAATTCATTTTTGTATTCGGTTCACCTGATCGCGACGTGTGCGGTCCGTGACGTCATAATTCGGGGCCCCTTCGAGGCGTTCCGCCCCCTTAATGCGGGTTCCGACACCTCTCGAGTCCGCGATCCAGCACGCACTTCCCCTCCAGCCCCCGTCCATCCCGATTCTCGCCGCGTCTTCTCTCCTTCCTCCCCTTTCTCTGCTCTTTCTCGGCCGTTTCTCTCTGGCGTTTCAATCGCGGCAGCATGGAAAAGAGGAAGAAACGAGGAAGGCGAGAAAGGCGAACAACGGTGAAAGAGAGACGAGTCGCGTCCCCTCCGTTCCCTCCAGGTGGCTGGTACTGCCAGAGTTCTCTCGTACCCCTTTTTTCCCTTCTTGCATCTCGCAGTGACCGAAGATGCCTCGACGGTATATACACCTCGAAGGCGGCCAAGGGGGATATAATGGCTCGGCCGGACTTCACACGATGCCGACCGGTACGTCGGCCCCCGAGGATGATACGGACCACGGTCCGAGAGAGGGAGAGACGAGGACGAAACAACGCCGGACCTCCGGGGGAGGACTTTGAATCGCGGAAGAAGCTGCTGCCGCTGCTTCCATCCTCGTCCTTCCTCAGGAACCGCTCGAGCTCGAGCTCCGTCGACGTGTCTCGCGACCGAGCCAATCTTCGATGGTTCTCCCTCGCAAACCACTCGCAGGCTTCGAAAGGAATCGAGAGAACGCGAGCGCACGGCTGCTTCCGCGAATTAGAAGGCGAACCCGGCGGGGCGGGACGCGACGCGACGCGACGTGTGCGTGTCCCGCGACGGGAACGCACGGGAACCCGAAAATAGATGGAACGAGCGAATGGAGCGAAAAAAAGAAGAGAGAGAGAGAGAGAGAGAGAGAAACTGGAGAGGTTGGTTGGGAGGAAGCTCGAGAAGAAGATTAGGGTATTCGAAGGCGTTGGAGAGAAGTCGACGTGGGTCCTCTCGTGTGGAAGAGTCGGAGAGTGGGCACCGTTAGCCGGTTTTGTACGAGGAACCCTCACCGCTGTCAGCCCGCGGGGGCCTTATTTCAAGACCGTACCGAATCAGGCACGACAATCGCTCTAATATCCACACGAATGCCGTGCCTGAGGCCAACCTTTGTACCCTCTATCAACAGCCAGACCATCTTTACTCGCGAATAAGAGATCTCCCTTGTCTTCCTCCTTTTTTTCTACTATTCTCTCCCCCCTCCTACTTCTATTTCTCCTTTTCTTGCTTCTTCTTCTTTTCGCGTTCTTTTTTGATTAATCAACGGAGTGTCGCCCTGTACTCGATTATATTTGTCACATCTTTCGCGTTCCTCGCAAAAAGCGTGCTCTTCTCGTTACGTCACCGTTTCACGGAGACGAATCAATCAACGCTGAGTGTAATCCCGATCGTATTCAAACTTTCGAGACTGTAACTGGAAAGCTCTTTCATCCCGTACCGATGAAAGAGGGGACTCGTGCATCGCTGCGCGGCTGATAAACGGATTAAGAACTTTGGATCTAATTGGCCCCCGGGCCGATCGTAAAGGAAACCCTCGCCGGCCTTATTGCCAGCTACGAGATTAGGATTCGTTCGTATATACCCTTTGGAGCTTATCTCTCTTTTAACGTTGCTTTCCAACCTGTCGTTGGAAACCTGCCTCTATTTACTCGCGCGTATCCCTCGGGCTTTCCAATCGTTTTACGGTCCTCTAATCGTCACTTCCGCATACTTGGCCGGCGTTCTCGGTCTCGACCATAGATCGTGTTATCGTTTTTCGTTATCGCCAACCATCGTTTCGTTTCTACCGGTATTTCTTTCTTTTTTTTCTCCTCTCTCTTCTCTTTCCCCTTTCCTTCTTTCCCCCGATCCTCTCGTTCGCCCCGGACGAAAGTATTCGGTCGATACGTCGAAGCAACTTGGAGAGAAATCCGCGGATAAGGCAAGAGGGATAGTCTTCAGGCAGGACCGGCTGGTGGTGGAAGGAAGAAACGAGGATGGTGGCGCGGTACCACGGTATAATAACAGAGCACCCCAGCCCCGACTAGCTGATGACTTCATTGAACTGATCTCGCTTGGCCCTCAGGCCCAGGACCTCCCTGAAACTGCCTGAAATTATAACGCCGGCCAGCGGCCAGGTCCGCTTTTGATGCGCTCGAGACACGTTTCGAACATTTAGTGGATCTCGAGGCTGCTTCTTTCGGCAGAAAGACGCGACTTTCCGCGTTTCTAGATCCATGGTCGAAGAATCTCTGTCGTGTTCGCTGCCTCATTCTGTTTCACTCTTTCTTTTTTCCGCGAATATGTGCTTCCGTGTGCTGTCCATCGCCGGTCGCGACTCTTTCACTACGCAATAAATCGAACAGCCGTTCGTCGAGAGATACGACGTACAACGCATCCCTGATCGCAGGGAACACGAGCGTTTCATAAGGAACGAGTCGTTGTTAGACCGTGGCCTATAAACTCGCGACTTACAAGCACGATCGCTTCCCTCTTTCGTCGATGTCTCGTATCGAACCGACGACCTTCGCGTGGGTTCTCCGCGCCGATTCCACGAACTACAATCGACCCTTTCGTGGCCTTTCATCGATGAAACGCGTTCGTCCGCCTGTCCGTGCCCGTGTCCCGCATCGGGACAACGTATCGTCCGCTGTCGCGAGATACTTTCGATCCTAGAGTTAACATCGCTCGCGAACTCGCCGCGGTTCCCCGTGTGAAAAACTCCGCTGCGTGGACAGACGTCGTGATCGCGGTCAATCACGTGCAATCCGCTGTCTATCGTAGACGTTTGTTCGTTCGCTCGAGGTCGAGAAGAAGAGATAAATTCGAGCAGCATATCGACCAGCAGAGAGTGACTATCCACGATATGCGAGAAAAGAAAAACGAGCAGAGGTAAACCGGGGGACAAGTGGAGAACACGGTCGCGCGCGAGGTCAGTTGAATCGAGTCCCCTTCTTCGTCGCCGAATTCTCCCGCCGTTCGTCGATTGGAACGTACCGATTCCTCCATCGGCTCGACGAGAGATCTTATGGGAAATAGAAAGTGGTCACGCGGTGGTTCGCGGTTTTGCCCCGTGCGTACGTTTAGTCAATGCGAGATTTATGAGCGGACTGCCTCGTAATTACCATTGTGGAAACTCGGGTAAACCGGGAGGGGGGATTAGAGGTGGGCAAGAGGGATAGAACCGACGGGAGAAGTGGGAGAGGGAGAGGAAAAGAGGAGATCGAAGAGTGAGGAGGAGGAAGAAGAGGAGGAGGAGAGAACGCGAAGGTATACGCAGTATACCTCGAAGAGAAGGACGATAAAAAGTGCGAGACTAGAGAGACGAAAGGAGAGAGAAAGAGAGGAAAAGGGGAGGGAAGAGAGAAACTACTCGAGTGTATCTCGAGGCCAGTTCTATACGCGGGTCTGTAAGTGCCATGTAATTGCTACGGCGCGTTTGCTCGGGCATCTGTTTACCCACTTCGATCGCAAAACTGCGCCGAGGCTGTAAACGCCCATTCGAGATCGTTCGAGATCGGTTTCCATCTCCAGCAACGGTACGCTTATTACCTGTGCCGAACTGGCTGCCGATCGATATCTGTTTCGTATTAACGACACGCAGCCCCACGTCGTGCTCTTTCGAAACTGTTCGACACGGTGGCCTTCGGTAATTAGGAATGAAACGCGAATCGAATAATTATTAGTTTCGATATCTCTTGCCTGGAAGCTGTACGCGCGTGTCTTTCGATAACACGAATTACGAGCGCTGATCGTCGGTGCCATTTGTCACGTAATCTCACCGTAATTATTGGCATTTGTCTAATCATTTATCGACGGCGTAAATTTGTTCAAACCCGCTGAAATCGCGAGATTTTGCATCACGTTTACGCATTTCCTTCGACGCGAGATTTTCTTGATTTTTGTTGATCCGCGCTCGATCCACGCTGGAAATCATCGAGAAGAAGGTTGGAACGGTTGGTCCCGGCGCCGCGCCACGACCAACGCGAAATTCTTCGAGGATACGTCGGAACGTGGATGACAGGGAGAGGCGCAATAAATTGGCGAAACGTCAGGAGGTAGAAAAACAGCCGGATCCAGCTCGTCTCGGTGTTTCTTTGTCGTGGGACCGATGCCGTGTCATCGGTCCCAAACCGCGGCTTTCGGGGTCCACTACTCGGTCACGAGGTCCCGCTTCACCGTCTGCGACGCGGCCTTGCGAGGTCCGCGACAAAAACTGTTTGCCAGTCCTTCCGTCCTCTTTCTCCCCTTCCCCTTTATCTTTTCTTCTTCTTCTTCTTCTTCTTACACTTCGTTAGAATCGATTTCAAACTTGGGGCATACTCACGGGATTTCGAGACTTCGTTTCTCGTCGGGATGTCTTCGCGACATTCTTCTTCTACTTGCTCGGTATTTTCGCGTGCGATCGCCGATCGTCGACACGATCGTACTCGAGGCCGGACGACGCTGTAGAGGAATGGAGACACGCGAAGGGAGCGACGTACGGCTCTATCAAAGCACGTTCGTCACGCGCGGGCGATCCTTTTTTTCTCTCGATTCGTTCTCGTCATAATAGAGGAATCTGTTCATGGCTGCGGCACTACGATTCGCCTGAATCGGTTTCGAGCGGCACCGGTGGCCGCCACCGGCACGCTGCTGCCTGCTCCGTCGTGGTTCGAGCAGGTTCTCAGGAATTCACGACTCATGCGACGACCGGGTGTCCGAGTGGAACGTATAATGGCATTTAACGAAGAGGAATCATGGTAGCGGGGGCAGTGAGCTTGCTCCAAATTGTTAGGTCAGGCTAATGTCGAAACGACGGGCCGAGGACGGGCCTGGTATTGTTCCGACACCCTCCTTCGTGCTGATGGCTCGTGGGAACACGCCTGTTTTTTTTTCCTCCTTCCCCATTATCCTCCGGAGGAGCACCCTCGCCCGATATTTTTCTTCTTTTTCGAAAATACTCATCTTTTTCTTCTGTTGGTTTCGTTTCTTTTTTCTCCAGCTCTTTTTGGCCCAGCTCAAACGTTATCGTTCGAGAAACTCTCTGCAAGAGAGACCTCTACGAAGTGAGATCGCTAGCGAGATCGATCATGATAAAGTCGACCATCGAATCGACGTCTACCTTCGACGACATGTCCGCGCGAATTAACGTTTAAACCGCGGTCGCGAGAGAAGGTAGAAAAAGAAGGCGAAAGAGGCGAAAAAAGTAAAGCGGGCGAACGACGAGGAACGGAGACGAGAAGGTTAAGGGCTAAGAGAAACTCCACTCGCCTCTGAAAACTGGTCTGGTAGAAACGCGCGGTCTTAGGAGCAAAGAAGAGTCGGAGAAGCGGCATTCCCCGGTAATTAGTCTCACCCATAAATTACTAGCTATTTCGTGTCTGTGTTGGTCACAACTCGGTAATGTTCTTCCTTTCTTCCTCTCCTCCGGCCTCTCCATTTCTCTTTCTTTTAATTTTTTTCTTTAAACCGACGTTGTCCGGTACCGCATTGATCCCCGAAGTAAACGATCTGTCTCGTTCGAGCTTGACGAAAAATTTCAAATTCACGATCGACGAGCGACTTTACGCTTGCGACAGCAGTGTGACACCGACGAAACGTTCACGGTCAAGTGATCGTCGATCGAGGAAAGGATCTAGGTGCCAAGAGGTCTGTGGAACTCGTAAACGGACTCATCTTTGCCGTAGGTCCAACGCCTGATTCTGATCCGGCAGGATCTCTTGGCCGGCCGAAGGGGCACAGGACCCCGCTGCTAAATGAGCTGTAATACGGACCCCCGCTGGCCCCCTCGCTCGCTCGCTCTTTCTTCTTCTCCTCCTCTCTCTCTCCATCGTCAGTTCCTACTCTTTCGCCGCAATCTTTTCTCTTCCTCCTCTATCGAGTCGTTCGTTCTTTCACTTGCACCTCTCTGTCTGCCTGCCCCCCTCCTGGCCCCCCAGTGCCGTTCAAAACTACTCGTTCCGCGCGAGTAGAATTCGGTGGTCGTGATACAGCACGCCAGACGATTCCTTTTACCGGCACACTTGCTCCGATGTTTTTGCTTTCTCCGCTCCTTTTATCTTGTCTTTCTGTCGCTGTGATCGTTTGTTCATTCTTTTTTTTTTTCTCTCTCTTTTCTTTCGTTGGCTGGTCGTTCGACGTGCGTTTCGACCCCGTTAAAAATCGGGGGATGACGAGCGTTTCGCAGTTTCGACAAACAGAGTCACGTGCGCGTTTACATCACGGGGAACGAGCAGTACGAAACAGTTCTCGTTGCTTCTGCGAACTAACGGAGAACGGTCGTGACATCGAGACTGATCGTTCGCGCATTTGTTCGGTCAACGAAGCAGTTGACCCGTCGCTAGAGATACACGCAGAGAACGATCCATCAATTAGGTCAGCCGTTCTCCGTGCTCTAGCCACCATCGAATGGAGAAAGGGAAGGGAGCAAGGGGAGGAACGAAAGTACGGAGCTGGTATCTGCCCGATGCTACGCGAGAGCAACACTTTCGGTTTCACCTGAATTTTTTGAAATTGAACATTTTCTCGAGCTATACTATACTACGTGATAGTAGCTATGCTAGATGATCTCGATAGGTGACGCCTTAAAATATATTACAATTTAAAAAAATAGAGAGAATTCGTTCGAAACGAAAAGAATACACACGCAGCATATCAAATGCTGACAGTTTAAACCCTTTGTAATCCTGTAATGCGGAACAATGGTAAAGGAAAAATGGTAGTCACAGTTGGGGCCTTGAGTAAAAGAAAAAGGTTCACGCGATGTTGAAAGTGAAAGAACAGGGCCAAGAGAGAACAAATTGGTACCAAGCTGTTTAGAACGATCCCCCTTAATCGGATAGCCAAGTTTATCTCGAGCTCCGAAAGAAAACGACCAAGATACCATTGTGATCGACGTTCGTCTTCGAGTAAGCCAACTTCCAGATATTCCTCCAGGCCTGTGTCTTTGTTGTGGGTCAGTTCGCGAAAGAAAATAATGGTCTTGAGAAGGATTTGCTCGATCGCGCGTGTCGGGCTGCTCGTTACGAGGATCTCGTTGCTCGTGTCGAGGACACGGAGAGTGCCTCGGCTAGAAAGCTAGGACGCGAAGACGAATGAGCCTCTGAAGTCTGAAAACTGGCCGATCGTATTTTCGCGAGAGAGTCGGAAATCAGGAACGGAATGGAAAGAACGGGAGGGTCAAAAGGTAGTAGCGCGCGGTTGGAAGCTTTGGTCCTCCCTCCGTGGGATCCCGAAGCCGGCAGGTTCACGAGGAGGCACAGAGGAGCCGAGGTGGTTCGTAGGAGAGTTAAAAGAGGAAAAGAGGGGCTCGGTTGCGTCTCGTTGCCGCCGAGCGGCGCTCACCTGCCTAGTCCGCAACAGTCTCGTACGGTTCGCTCTGGCCAGGAGCTTCGTCTCCGATCACGGACTAGCGATTCTCCTCTCCTCTCCCCTACCATCGACCACTTTCCACCTCCGCACGATCGCGCTGCACCACGTGAGCTTTTCGATCTTCTTCCTACTCTCCGCTACTTTTTTTCTCGCTCCCTCGTTCGTGCCCGTCTTCCCTCCCTTTCCCTCCCCTTATAGTTTTTCATAGTATCTTTTCGTTTTATCTCGCCTTCAATAGCATATCACGCGTTTCCCGCATTGTCCCAGGAAATTCAAGATTTATCGGATCTTTTCCAGAGGGATGTCCTCTCGACGGCGAATCCACGATTTCGGTCACGAAACCGTCGACACTGAGGATACCGCGGCGATGGTTACGTTGGTGGTGTAGTGAAGGTAGTAACGGTGGTGTCTCGAGGCAAGCCGAAAGAGGAAACTCTGGCGGAGGAGGAGGAGGAGGAAAAGAAGCGAAACTAAAAGAAGAAGAGGAAAAGGAAGAAGAAGAGGAAGAAGACGAAGAGAAAGAAGCAGATGAAGGTGAATGGTGGGGCTGTCTTCTCTACTCCTTGGTACATTTCTGGTGGGGGTAAGGCAACACTCAAAGTTCGTGGTGACGTAGTTCTGGCAGGAACGCGACGCGTTTTTGTCCCCGCCGGAAGGAAATAACATTTTCCTGGATTCTTAGATCGCTTCTCGTCTTTGGTGTTTTCGTCGAGCATCGCGTGTAAAAGGCAGCGGGAGAGAACGTGGTGAGAGGACCGAGGAAAGATAGGCAAAGAGACGGAGAGACGGGATCAAGAGAGAGGAGGTAAACGAAAGAAGAGCAAGAAGCGGAGTGACGGGAAAAGGGTGGGGAGGGGTATCTAGTTCAACAAACCGGAAGCGGAGGGTTTCTCTCTCTTCCGGGAATTTCTCAGCCGTGACAAGGACCATTTGCGATTCCAAAAGATTACGCGTTGGCCGAGTCAAAGCAAACGAGAAAATTTGCTTGTTTTTTCACGGATAGCAGCAGTGGCCTCCGGAAGGAAAGATCATGAGGATTTCGCGTGGTCAATATTTGTATCCATTCGCGTGTTTCAAAGAGGCTCTTTCGCTTTGATCGTTAAACTCCTCTCGAAGCTGGGGAAGAAAGAAGCGGAGGAACGGTCAGAGGAGGAAGAGGAAGAAGAGGGCTGCAACGACGCCGAGGAAGAAGACGAAGAAGAAGAAGAAGAAGAAGAAGAAGAAAACGATCGTGCTCCGGTGAAGTGTCGGCAGAAGCAAAGACCAGATACGAGAAAGTAGTCGAGAGTGGACGGCCGAGGAGATCGGGTGCTCGATAAAGAATTTCACCTTCGAGATCGAGAAAAAAGGATCCTCGAGTACCTTTCAAGAGGGGGGCACGTGTGATCCGAAACGCGTTACCGGTATACCCGACACGTCACGCGCAAAAGTCGTCCAATTTTTACGCCGTAGGTCAGGAATCTGGTGGCGCGAGAGAACACGATCGGCGTCGATTTTCGTTCTTCTTCGTCCCTTTCAGACGAGAACGTCTCGAGATTCGGTCTTTTCCGGTATCCAGCCGAACCACAGGAGGCAGACAACAAGGGGAAAAACAATCGGCACTTGTCGAAGCTGCACGCCGAGGGGCGGAGGGGATGGAGATGCGCCTCGTTCTCGTGACGATCTGCCTCCTTCTCGTTACCCCCATCGCCGGCTCGTTCTGGTACGTAGTACTCGTTTCTTCAATCGTTTTCATTCTCATTTGTCTAACGAATATTACGAAAAGGAATTATCTTTCCGAAATTGTGACATTTTTCGGCTTGAGTGGATCCTTGTTCGCGCGTCTCGAGCAACTTACGTTCTCCTCGCAACAGGAGAGAGAGAGAGAGAGAGAGAGAGAAAGATGACCGTTCGTAATCAAAATCATTACACTTTTTTATATCGGTAATTCTGTGAAAAATAATTGCTCCTCAAGAGCGATTAACGTCAGTATTTTCCAAACGTGACGAACTAACGAGTGCTCCAGTTCCGAAGTACGTCATCTGGGTTATCAATTACGCGGCACGTTACGCGCACACGGAATGATTAATGACGCCATAAATCCACCTTTGGAAGTTACTTGCGCTCCGGTAAGTAAGACTTGTCCTGAGATTTACGATTTCATTTCGATTCGCTTAAATTGCTCGTTACCGTTACCGGGAAATCTCGGCCTCTCCTCGAGGCTCGATCCGTGGATCGACAGTCGTCGACCGGAGGTTTGTCTCGTACGCTCGAAATCGCTTTTGCCTTGCGATACGTAATTAAACCAAGCTTGGAAGAGATCGCCCCGAAACGTCGCGAATTCGTAACTGGCGAGCGAGTGACACGCTGTTCGCAACTGCGTTACGTGTAATGCTCGGTTAGGTATCGCGAGAACGAACCGTAAATTATTCGGTAGCTCGAGTGCACCGTGTGTGTACTCGAGTTTATTATGTAAATGTTTGTACGACGATAGTTATCGCTGCTCCGTCGTCCAAGGTAGCAGCATCCAGAGACAAATCGCGTTGCAAACGCGTTTAAACAGTCCTTCGGTGCTTCGCCTGGTTCGTCTGGTTTTCCAAGAGGAACACGTGAATCAGACCTTTCTGGAGTTCGCGACTCTCCGATTCGACAGTCGGCCATACGACTAATCCCGAGTTTCTCGAATTTTTTCTACCCACCACGCGGAGCGGAAATTCGACGAGCGGCTCGCGGTGAGATTAGGCTCCGCGTCCGCGTTGAAATTCGAAAGTGTAATTTCCCGTGAAGGCGGTGAGAGGCGATGGTCTCTTCTAAGGTCGAGCAAATATTTGTCAACGATTTAAAAGAGGATTTCTGCGCGCAGTCGACACTGTACCGTCGCACCTTGCTCTCTTACCTGTCCACACGACGGGGACGTGTTTGATAAATACATTAGAAGGTTCGTGGTTTGTTTCAACGACAGGTATTTAACAGGTATTTAAGTAGGTTCGAGGAATGTTCTCCGCGAACTCGACTCGGTTTCCAACGTCAAAGTTTTTATTCTCGTGGGTCGGCGGCATTTCTCGCGTTGCACGAACAGTCAGGCCCGCGTTGATCGAGGAAGTTGGTCGATCAACGCGTCTCGTTCGCTCGTTTCAGCGAGAATCGGGGGCCGATTACACTCGATCGGGAACCGGTCTCCCGATCGAGATTCCCCGATTTCGTCGCGAGGGATACTATCCACGGTTCGTTCCCCTGGCTTTCGGGCAGTCTCTCTGCCTCTCTCTGCCTCTCTCGTTGCGTTTCACGGTGGCGTGGAGATACGCGGCGGAGCCAGACCAGCAGCGTCCAACTTTTGCGGTGGACAAAGACGGCCGAATAGAAGAGTAAAGAGGTAAAGAAACGAGCGAGGATGGACAATGGTCTCGCTCGAAGCGTCACCCGTAAATCTCGTTGAGCGCGTATAATTTGTAAGTCGGCAGCAGCCCCGTTTCGCCTGTTCCCTCGCCTCCTCTGGCCGTGCGTTCTCTCCTGCGCGCGATACCTCTTCGTCTCCCGCAAGCCAGACCGCGCGAGCCGTCTCTCGAAAGCAGCAGAAAAATCGAGAGCAGCCCAGAGAGAAGAAAGACCGCGATCCGTGCCGTGGATTCAGACGCATTCTTTGCCAGAGAACTCCGTTCGCGCTCCGTTCCCGTTCTTCCACTTGCTCTCGAAACGAATCGTCGTCGATATCCCGGACGATCGGTACACACGGTTCGCTCGTTAATTTTCTTAGCCCGGCGCGCGGCGGGACGCGTACGGACCTCGGCTAATTGATCGTCGCGCGACGACCTAGACCAAGCGGAAAGAGATCGAGGCCGGTGCGTGTGTAACCAGTTGATTATTTCTCTCTGGAACCTGTCGCTCTCTCTGGTCCTTAACTTTCTTTCTGCGCTCTGTGGAACGGACGAGTGCAGACGGCGGAGGTGTCGGGAGATCGGCGATCGATCGGCCGGTATCGTAACGAGCGGTTGTCGATAATACGATAGCGTTCGGTCGGGTCGCAAAGTTGGCCAATGAGCCGCGGTGGGCAGTCCGCAGCTACCTTCTCGCTGGTTGGACAACCCGGTACTCCCACCCGATGCACTCTGTCTTACCTGGCCTCTCTCTTTCTTTCTTTCTCGCGCCGGTATAATCATAATCATAAGAGCACGCGGACCGTGTGCGACGCGAGGTCAACCCGTTCCGCTTTTATTATCGGTCCATGGTCGAGTCGATTCGCCCGGACGATTTGATTCCAACATCTGTCCGTCTGCTCGATCTCTTGCACAAGCACCGGCAACCTGCCGAATCTACGCGGGATATATTGATCGATCATCCTCCTTCGCCTCTTTCCCGTTTTACTCCACCCGGCTCCTTCCACCCGCTGCGCGCTGCAACTGCACGCACGCACGCCTGTGTCGTAAAACGCCGGCTCCCAGTGGATGTTTGCTCCCGATATTTCGGCCGTATTTCGGTCAGCCTCCGCTCGTAATGCTTATTTTCGTCGCGGACGCTCCTCCGTGTTTCGCCGAGGATTAGTAGATACCCTCTTGCGCCTCGGTTTATCTATTTGCGGCTGTAAAAGCTCGACCTTTTCGTTCGACGAGGAAGAGGAGGAGGCAGAGGAGGAGCAGGAGGGATGCGCGTGATGCCAACGTAAACACGGAAAATTCGTGCCCCTTCCGCGGAACGTGGCATCCTGCGCTCCGTTTCCGTTTACAGTCAGACGCTTACGGTATCCCTGATATATCCCTGTCGCGAAAGCCGCGAAACCGGCGGCGTGTGTACGAACCGAGAAGAGGCGCCTGGACGCGCAACGTTTTGTCTCTTGTCCAGGGTCAGTTTCGATTCACGGTACGTCGACGAAGCGATAAATTTAGTCCTCAACTTCCTCGAGCGCGACATCTCGATCCCTCGACTCGCGGAGGACAGAAATAATTTTCGTCCGACCCTCTGATTTATCGTCTAACGCACAGCATTGCCGAGATACTGCGCTGGACCGCGAAACATTCGCGCGCAAAACAAACCTCACGCTATTCGTCCATTAATTCTAGTCTCTCTTCTTCCTCCGTATAAATAACAAATTTCGCGTCTCGTTCGATCGTTGGAACGTTCAACGGTTCGGGAAAAGTCTAGCTTGATGGTTACAGTTACGGAGAGGCCACCGCTTCTCGGCAATTACGCCGCTTTCCGATAGTTTATGACGACGATTTCGCGATAGCGACTCGTGATTTTCTCTCTGGCGAGTATGAGCGACAATTCCACGCGTCCTTCGCCTCCATGGTACCGAAATTAATTACGCATACGTGTCACGATCATGCCCTCCTTTCCCCCTTTCCTTCTCGTCGTTCGAAGATACGACGCAACGACGGAGGATCGTCGTTCGAATTGTCGGAGATTTATTCGACCACCAGATGAAACGCAAGGCGTTTCATTTAGCTTGGCTAATGGCGAACGCGCGTTCAGACGACATAACGAGCGATTAGTTTAAAGCGCTGCCTCCTCTGGACGATAGTTAACGTACGTCGGGGACGATAAAAGTTAGAGGGGACAAGCTGGCCGAGGTAGTTAACGTGGTTGAAACGCGTGTCCCGTACAAGCAAAAGCACCGGATCGATTTTCGTGGAATGCTTGGACGGGGGCGTAGCCGCGTTTCCCGACGCTAGACGTTCCTCTCCGGCGGAAGAATTTTGAAATTGTTTCGACGGCGTGCGCACGACGTAGCCGTACTATGCACGGAATTTTAAGACCCTCGCGTTATCCGTGCCTACTCTAATTTTATTAGCCCCCTGCCGATTCGATCCGGTTTCATTAAGCCGCGTGCCTCGAATAATTCGTTAAGCGCGTGCACGCTTTTGCCCGGAGTCCGCGATCGTACGAGATCGTACGCGGAAATAGAAGGCGTTGCGATCACACGGGGCTTTTCTTTCTCCTCTCTTTGGGACCGATCGAGAAGGCTCGGGAGTCGCGGCACGAATTCCTCAGGGTTCTTGGGAAACGACGTCTTGTTCTAAACGTAGCCTAGACTCGGTCGCGCGCTAACCCCTGCCACCAATTTGTTCGAGCATTCTTCGGGCCAGTTCAGAACTGGCCTTTCCACGTACGCCGAGGATATTCCGTTTCCTCCGGATACTCCTTTTCTTCCGCGTTCTTTCTTCTATTCTTAGTCTTGGCTTATCCGTAACCATGCGATACACGCACTTTGCAGCTCGTATCGACTTGAAATCGAAACGAGCAACGAGATCGTACGCGTTTCGATTCACTTGGGCGGATGGAACGGCCATTCGCGGTGTGGTCTCTTTGCTCAGTCTCGTTCTCCACGTATTCCACGGTTGCACCGCGTCGTGTCCCGTGTCTCCGCCGCATGGTCGAGCAATAAAAGGATGATTTAGATTAAGTGCGCGTATTTAGTCGACACAAGCCGAGTCTGTTGTGACTTTCCACTTCCATTTGCCGTGTTTTTTCTTCTTCGTGTTTCCCCTTTTCGTACATTTTGTTGCTTCCCTCTTCTGTTACTCGTTGCTGTCTCGTCGTCGCGTCCCTGGACGGACAGATTCCTCCGGTGGTCGCGCGATGGGAAACGAAACGAAACGAATGGAAAGGAAGAAGCAATGGATCTCGCGTTGGTCGGTCGGATTACCCTACTCTCGATGTCCTTGGAGGCGAGGTTCCCAACTTCCGTCGTGTTTTCTTCCTATCCTCGAGGGTCTCGTTCGAGACGGTGAGAGATATTCGAAGAATTCGCCGGTGGACCCAGCGACCGTTCTTCTTCTGCTGATTCTCCTCCTCCTCCTCCTCCTCCTCCTGCGTCGTTCCGTTCCTTCTTCTTCTTCTTCTCGAACTGCTTTCGGCAGCCGGAGAACGGGTTCGTTCTCTTTTTCTGGTACTCTCTCTATCGAGAGTGGTTCTCTCCCTTTTCGACTCTCTCTCATACACACACACACTCTCTCTCTTTTCCTCTCTCTATTCGACCGCGTACAAACACCGACGAATGGAGGCTGAGGCCACAGCAACGTTGCTCTCTCGTCACTGTCTATCCGAGCAGACAGCGTGGAGCTGCCTCCGAGCAAAGTGAGTGCGTCTAATGAGGCAATAAATAAGTCGACCGCCCTAACCGGCCTCTCCACGCTTTTCGTTCGCGACGACGTGTCCATCCTCCGGTTCTTTTCTTGCCTCCGCGTACACGAGGACAACCCCTTCTCCCGGTCTAGCCCGGATCTCCAACCCTTTCCACCTTGATTCTTCTTCTGCCAGCGACAGATTCTTCCATATCTTCCCTCGACTTTCTCTCTCTCTTTCTCTCTCTCTCTCTCTCTCTCTCTCTCTCTCTGTGTTTCTTTTCATCGCATCGCATCGCCTCGAATATCGCGCTCATCCTCTGCCAGAGATTGATCGGTGTCGCGAAAACAAGTTACGCGGAAATACCGGTCGCTCGGTTCTTGACCACGCCAATTCCTCCAAACTGACCAAAGTATACCCGATATTAATAGCCGGCACCTCGAAGCCGACCGATATCCGCTCGTCAAACGACGCGATGCGTTTCCATTAATAACGTCGTAACGTTATTCGCGCAACGGGGAGGAGATGTATCGACAGACCACGATCTTCACGTTTATTTGACTTGCGGAGGTTAGCTACGCAGTCGTTAACGAACCAGCGCAAATACTCTTTGGCCGCGATCCTTTGAACTGTAAATGTCAGGACAGTGTCACGCAGCGGGGTTTCCCTCTTTCTCTCTCTTTCTCTCTTCCTCCTCTCTCCTTCACCTGATCGCGACGAGTCGCGACATCTCGCCGGCAGCGGAAAATCCCCAAACGAACACCGACGTTTCTCCACCGCGGCGAAACGTTCGCGAGGAAAATTACTACACGCGCGCGTTGAGCATCGGCGAGCAACGCTTCGCGCTTCGTTCCTCTCGAACGAAGGAATATTCTAAGCGGGGCTGGGTTGGTTATTTTTAGCGACACGCGTAAGAGTTGGTTCCTCGTTTGTCAGCGCGACGATAAGACGTCGTTTGATGAACGCGCGTCATCGAGAAATCGTGTCGCAACGTTTCGCCTCTTCTCGGAAAGTCAGTCGTTTGTATCCGTGTCGGCCGCCTATTACTCGACGCGAGCGCGACGCTACGAACGAATCGCGCGAGCCTCTGTCGCATTCCCCGCGAGTTCGCGATTGTCGACAGATTCCGAGAAATCGAGCAGTCGAGCCGCGATTCCTCTTGTGATAAGGGCGCGACGTGGACGCGAGGAATCGAATTTATTAATATTTCGAAATCAGCAAGATTCGCAAATCGTTCCATGGAAGATCGGCGGACGCGCTGTCGCGTTCTGTTGTCCCCGGAGTGTGTCCGGTTCCGGGCCGACGTAACGGGGGACAAGGGAGGGACGTTGGGACGAACCGCGGTCCGTTATGGGGTTATCGAGAACGAGCATCGAGCAAGAATATCGAGCAGGCGAATGAAGTTCTTGCGCGTTGTACCTTGGCAGCGGGTCCGATTGTCCCGCGAGACGTAACATGAGCCATATTTTGCTCGTGAACGAGAGCAACGTTTAGCTTTTTTTCTCCTCGGGGAAGGCGGATCGCGGGTCGCGACTGAGTCTCTTTTTTTCTTCTCTTTTTCTTTCCTCTCTGTCTCGATCCCTCCTCCCTTGAACGCGTTTCGATCTCTCTGGTTCGCGAGTTTCTCGAGAATTCTTGTCCGCGCATCGAACGTTCTTGTCCTCGCTGGTTACAGCCTCGTCGTCCGCGAGGCTGGAATCCTCGCCCAAATGACGATGTCACCGGTGCACGACTGTCCGCCTGTATTACCTACGGGGCTCTCGTTCTTTTTACTCGTGGTTCGTGTGGAACGAAAAGCAGAAGCATCGCTGGCCGCGCCGGCGACGTACACGGGCGCGAGCAACCGTCCTTAACGGAATTATTGCCATTAAGGTCGTTGCATTCCCGAGAGGCCGTCGTGTACGCGCCCCGGCATCCTACCGACGCAGAACTAATGATCTTAATTAACGTTTCGTAACGAAGGTCGCTCGGACTGTGTCCTCCACTTGCCTGCTGCACCTCCGTCTCTCTACCCCTCGATACACTCTCTCGCGTCCGTTTCTCTTCGTTTCTCGTTCTTTTCTTCCCGTTTTCCCTTCCCTTCTCCGCTCTTCTTTCTTCAATTTTTTTATATCCAACTCCGTGGTCTCGGTCGTCTTAGCCGTTCGTCGTCTCTCCGTGCTTGCTCCTCTTCTTTCTGGTCCCGAAGGAGAGGACTCGCGGTTCCCACTGTGTGTAGGATACTCTTCTTCACGATACTCTTCGATCCGCTTTTCTTTTTGCCTGCGCGTTCGCGTTTGTCCTCTCCGTTTCTGGATTGTTCTTTACTCGCGGTCCCCGTAGACCGCGTTCTGCCGATCAGCTAGCTCGCCACGACGAGCACACAATGGATGGATCGGAGATTTAATTATCGTGATGGCCTCGGTACGTTTGATTTTCCACGTGTACGTTCGGTACGCTTGGTACGACGAGCGAAAAAAATCTCGCGTCGGTCTGCGCCGCGGAGGCTGCACGCTTGACTGATCGATGTTTCACTTGTTCGCAGGACCGTTGGAAATCAGGTGGTGATGGATCCGATGCTCATCTGCAAGAAGACTAGAAGACTGAAGGGCAAGATGGCGGACATCTGTCGCAAGGAACCCTCGTTGCTGAAGGAGATCGCGAAAGGCGTCCAAGTCGGAACCAAAGAGTGTCAGTACCAGTTTCGAAATCGCAGATGGAACTGCACCACCATGAGAAGATCGCTGCGAAAAATTTTGCTACGCGGTAAGTTGCCGCCGATCGAATGTCGATCAGCTCTCTCTCTCTCTCTTTCTCTCTGTGCAAGATCAAAGTCAAAGAGAAACGATACACTCGCACGGAAGCAGATTACACGCTCCCTTTCAAATCTGCGTCCCCCATTCGTTACGATTAAACGCCGATGACTAAACAACGTCCTTCCACCTTCGACGTTGTCCAATTTACTCGGGACGAACGTTGTCGATGCTCTCGAGCATCGCGCCATTACTTTCGAATTAACCTCGATGAGGCCATCGCGAGTCGAGGGAAAGCCGCCCGAGCGAGCGTTTTTTGTCGAACCGATTGCGCGATAGCCGATTCCATTAATCACGGAAATTATTCACGCGCGTACTCGGAATTGTCACGGTGAACGTTTCGTGCTTCTTCTGGAAATCCGTGACGTATTCGTTGCTCGGGTCGCTTCTGTTTCGGAGTAGGAATTTTTTTGCTGAGAATTCACGGTGAATTCAACGACGAACGCTCGCCTCGTGAAACTTGGTCTCGCGTTATCGCGAAGATACGCGTTCGGCGAGGGAAGGAGTATATCTGGTCGGGATCGCGTTGCAGGATTCCGAGGGATTTCGGTAACCGGCGAGAGATAC
The DNA here is from genome assembly GCA_002806875.1 of Lepidotrigona ventralis hoosana. NCBI lineage: Eukaryota > Metazoa > Arthropoda > Insecta > Hymenoptera > Apidae > Lepidotrigona > Lepidotrigona ventralis. Next base: position 9,573 of record NIPQ01091178.1, on the reverse strand, counting down.
GGCGTGCGAACGGTTTGCCAAGGTAAATGGAACAAATTGAACGTGGATGGGGCAGGCAGCCCCGGCCGAGCCTGCCATCGTGTGTCCGAAGAAAAATTCTCACGCGGTTGAGTTGGCGTGCGCATTCGAGACGAGACGAGAGGCGAGCGAACCTGTCCGCGTGGCTCGTTTAGTTACCCGTCCGATGTATTAATTCCGAGTGATCGAGCACGACAACTAAATCGAAGACAGCCGATGTCCAATAGGCCGAACTGCTCTCTAGGCCGCGCTATCAGATCGGTACCTTTTGGTAGCCTGACAGATTGACGCTGTTCGTCGGATATTAGTGGCAATATGTTCCCTTAATTAAAGGCTTCATTGCCAGCCATTTGAGACCACGGCCCTCGAGGACCATTCCAGATCCTCTTCCACTATCTTTCTCTCTCTTTCTTTCCTCCTGTCCTCGTTCCTCCTCTTCCCTCTCCGATCGAGAGATTACACGATCGATCGTATCGATCGTGATTCGTAGCTGACTGAATGCGATTCGTCGAGCGGCAACCCACCGGTACGAAAATATCGGACACGTGGATTCCAGAGCGGACGATCGATGATCGAATTATATCCGACACTGTCGGCGATGCCTGAGACAATCGGGGGGAGGGGGGCGCTCGCCCTCCTCTCCCTTTTCCTCCCGAGATTCCCGAGATACGACGGATATATACCGTTTTATACTCGACTCGCTTGGCGCTCGGTCGGTCCGACGCGAAACCCGCCGGACAACGGGTTAATTAACTCTCACCAGCGATATTTGCTGCGCGCGATGTTCTTGCCACGAGATGGAATTCGCTAAATCGAGTTTCGATACCGCACACGGAGTCCACGTTAATATCGGAGGGATATTACCACCGCGTGGTCGACGATGACGACGATAGTGGAGGGAAAGAAGCGAGAGGTATCGCTGGCGCAGAATCCACCAGAAAGGCATCTAATTTGCGTTTCAGCTGGCACTTACGAGCTTGCCTCACCCCGTAAAAAACGACACCGCGTCGTAAAGACGACAAAGTCCGATCGCATTATGCCTCGTCCGAGAATCGTAAACCTGTAAATGGCCAAATGAACAATTAACGTGAACTTTCGCCGCGGGGCTTTGACTCTTTTACTTGCGAAATTCGCGATCGTTCGATCGTTGCAGTTGCCCAGTGGCTGGATCGGGACACGTGTTTACGAGCACGTAAGTAACCACCGGGGTTTTCCATGGAGTTCCGAGCTCGCAGCCAATGAAAATGAAAGGTCAGACGGGGAAAGGTCTGGGACGGCAGGTACATAAACCCTGGCTGCCGGGTGCGTTATTGGACGGTGCGGATCGATGACAGGGGCGACGATGTGTTAACCGCTCGTTTCGGGTGACAATCCTCGACGGTCGTCATTTATCTGCGACCCCGGGCGAGGACAGCTCGCCCTGGGAAGTCTACGACGGAAGAGATATACGACTTTCTGGCCCACCCTCGACGCGTCGTGCGTACGCTTGCCACGACGGCGAAGTGCTTTTTGCACTCGGGGGTGAAACGATGCACTCGAATCGAATGCATTGATCGCACCTTATTACGCGTTCTGCGTTTTCTTCGAAAATGTCTTTGTCAAACGGGATTAAAAGTCGAGAAGTAACTTTGACAGTTAAGGGGGAGGTGGGAGGAAAAGCTTAATCGCGAGCGACGAAGGATCATGATGGGAGGTCGACTTACAATTAGTCGATACCGGAGGAAGAAAGAAGAAGAAAGAGAAAGAAATTCGTGGGAGCGGTATCATCGAACCATTGGTTTATCCGTGGATCCTGGACGACGGGAAGAGAGAAAAAGAGAGAGAGGGACATCGAAGCGAGGGAAAATTCCTAACGGGCGAACACGCATAGAGAAAAAGTGGAGGACGAAGGCACGCTACCGGCGGCGCCTATCTTAATTCCCGATTGACGTTTATTTATCTGGCGACGTTTAATTTTTATGGGCGCGATCTGGCCGATAGGTTCAGCCGTCGCAGGTAGCTCCCGCTGTGTGGTCCGAGCGGAGAAGAGATCCGGAGGATTGGACTGGTAGAACATTCGTGGACGAGCAGCACCTCTTAATTGAGGGGTGCCGCGTGTCGCGATAAGAGGAACACGGGCGTCAAAAACCTGTGGAAAGAGCTACCAGGGGAAAGGAAAGAGGAGGAAGGAATTTATTGTGTTGCCACGGCCGCGTCCGCGTCGGTATCCGAAGGCAGGGAGATTCACCTTGTGGACTACGATCGCCGGATCCTCGTCTCGATACCGTGTGCCCCTGTCTCGACCAAATTAAGAGAGTGGTTTTCTTCGTTCACCGGGATTCCGTGGAGTATTACCCGGCCACGGTGGAAACGGCCTCTCTCTAAAAGCGGTGCCTCCTCGAAGCAACAAATTGCTCTTTCTTCTCGAACGATCAGAGGAGGCGGAGCCCCGGTGCAGGGACGATTTTATTCGACCGTTCGAGATTTCAAAAGCCCCTTGGAAACGGGTGAACGACCGAATTCTCTCCTCTCTTCGGTCGTTCCCTCCCCTTGTCCGATTCGTGGAATTTTCCCGCGCGCGCCGATCGTTCCAGTTTCGATGAAATTCGCCGCTGATGGAAATTCGGATAAAGTTCGGTTGTTGAAAACATTTCGGCTGGAAACCCTCTTCATCGGGCACATGCACGCCTCGATATACGTGCGTACACGAACCGGAGACTATATATTCCATTACCTCGGGCATTCTTTTCGTAGATGTTTCTCGGCTCTAACGAGGATGCTCACCTTGGCGCGTTAATAAACTCGAGCCACGAGTCGCCCGATTATTTCGTCCGTTCGATCCTCCTTTTCCTCCTCGCAACGGTAATTATCGCGTTCTATTTTGGTTTGGCAAGAAAGAACACGGAGATTTCTGCCGTCGTCGGCGATTCGAACGATTACGCTGGCAACCTGTTTGCAGATCGGGCCATCGAATACACCATTCGATCTACGTTTCTCTAGCTTTTCCCTCTTTTTAACAAAACAATCTGTTAACTAAAATGATCTTCAGGCGTGCCTTCTTACGGAACGCGTCGAATCGCCTTGCGAATAATACGGAGAGAGTTGCTAGGCCTAGCTGCTTTCTCTGAAAAAAAAAAAAAAAAGAACAAGTGTTTGCGACAGAACGACGAGACGAGACGAAACGAAATGAAACGGGACGGAACGGAACGGGACGATAATGAGCGAGCTAAAAGCGATTTAGCGCCACGGCGCTAAGTGTTTTGTCGCCTTGCGAACTCGGTGCTAACTAATGCGGTTCGCAGAGGACGCAGACCGCATTCCTCCTCTCTCGCCTCTCACCTATACCGTACGGTTCGGACACTCGTAAGGTTTACCAGCGCGTTTCGCTCGTAATGTATTCCTTCGAGCCACTGCCACACACGTCGACGCTGGTCCCTCGTTTATTAACATTAGCTTTTCCCGATCCCTTCGGGACGGGCTCCGTCCATTTAGAAACTTTCGCACGAACGTTTCGAGAAATTTTTAGAAAACGACTTTTATCCGTCGTTGCCTGTGTGGTGGGCAAAGCGTCGCAAATGCACAGCCCTCCCGCTAGACGAAAGTCGAAAATTCAGTTGTCGTTCCACGTTATTTGGCGAATTGTGTGAAACGTAATTGACATTGGCGATGGAGAGAAAACGGATGGTCCGAAGCGGAGAACATTTTTTACGCGTTATTCATGGTCTTCGAACGGTGAGATGGTGTGGCCGTGCAGCGAGCAGCTTCGCCGCAGGAAACGACAATGCAAGAGCCATGAGCACCGATTATCGAGGAAGCGTATCTTCCAGATGAAAAGGGAAATCCTGATTTTTCTCGCTTCCAGTGCGGCCGAGTCGCCCGGCTGCCAGGGAGGAAATTGCCCGTAACTAAAGCGACGCCTCCAGATATCCACTGACAACCGGAACAGCACTCTTTTTTTTCTCTCCGTCATCCTAGAGTCTTTTCTCGTTCTCGAAGTTTCCTCATTGTTCCCCTTCGCCGTTTACTAGCCGCGAAACTCGAATCTCGGTGGAAGCTGGACGTGCCGAAAATCAAGACGAAATATCATCGAGACGCATCGCTGCCGATTTCCTCGCTAAACGAGGGAGGCGAAATTTGTTTCGTCGGCAAGGCAATCGACTCACGAGATTAATAACGGAGTCCGAGGGTACTTGTTCGAAGGACTGTATACGGAGGGAGGCGGAGGATACACGAGAAGACACGGGGAAGCCGGTATCTCCCACAAAGGGCTGACAATAGCAAACAGTTTAATGTCCCGTGCGTTTATTGTATCTCGGCTACCGTATCGTGGCTTTAACTCGGGATCGGTAGCCCGAGGAGAAAGGGTGAAAGGCGGCGAACCAGAGGAAGACGCAAGATCGCGGGAAGGAGAAGGAGATCGGTACACCGGGACAGATCTGTTATTCCGTTGGACTCTGCCCGTTCGCTGGTGACATTTGAATGCTCGGTCGATTTTACGTTGGCCAAGAGAAGAGAGAGAGAGAGAGCCGACTTGAGAGAAAACGAGAACTTATTCGTACGCTCCGTACGCACAGAGCTGTTTCCTCTCACGTGGTTTCGCTTCTATCAGAGAATCGTTCTGATACGCGCGTCGCTTTTCCACGCGTGGTACTCGGTCTAGATCCGCGTCTGTATCTTCCCTCGGATCGAGAGAGAAGAGAGAGAGAGAGAGACAGAAAGGACGGATAGACGATTCGCCTCGTAATTACCGCGATATCTCCGAGCGGAGAGGTTCGTTCGTTCGTTCGGCTGGCGAAGTAGGAGCGCGTTGGACGACGTGTGTCGTCGTTGCCAGAGCCGCGTGGAAAGAGCGAGACGGAGAAGGCAGAAGGAGAGAAATTCCAGCGAGAGAGGAGAATCCAGCGGTGATACGAGGCGAGCGCGATCTCAAAAATTCCACGGAATCTCGGGAAAAGGCGAGTGGCTGTTGCCGCAATTGGTCATTGGGCGATTTTTGCCGGCATTCATGCGTCCGTTCTCGCTGTATTTATTGGAAAGGTTTCTCTCGTAAGATCTGCTTGTACACGAGGGTTAACTAAACGCCGTGAGCCGTGCCTCTTTTCTCATTCGATATTCTCCTCTTTATTTACGAGCGCTTCCCGCGATTTATCTTCTCCCCTTCGTCCCTTTCCTCCGTCCCTCCACCGTCTTCGTTCTCCTTTTCGCTGGACGATCGGCGAGCGCGAGCGCGCGCGCTTACGCTCCTCGTAATCGCGGCATCGTCCGCAATTAGAGCGGACTCGATGAAAACGCGCGGAGGATAACGGCGCGTATCCGGTTCACCGAGACCAATTCGATTCAAAATAGCTGGATTCGAATCGGAGGGGAAAAGGGACGTTCGATTTACGCGCGCGAAGGCGAGCCGAGCCGAGCGATCTCGCGAGCGACAGACCGATCTATCGCTCACGAATCGGCGCGTCTACCGCCGATAAATCGCGACCCGGTGAAACAAATCACTCGACCGGCGAGGCCGATCGATGGTATCCAACCGCGTCGATCCTTCGCGTCCGCGACATAATTCCTACAATGGCGGCGCGTCGTGCACCATCGCGAATCACACGTTTGCATAATCACCGCACGATCGCGACGCTTCGTACGCGCGAGATTCACCTTGGTCGACTCGATTTTTCATCGAATCGTTCGCCCTTCGTCTGAAACGAATTCTCAATTTTCCCTNCTCTCAGAGTCTCTCGACGACCGTCTGTTCCACTTCGGAACGTCGAGCCTGTCGCGACGAACCTCGTCATTCCCGAGATCCTTCCACTTCGAGGACGCGTGTCCTTTTTTTCTTCGAGAATTCCGATCTTCCGTACGAGAATTCAGTCCGTCGAGTCTCTGCGCCTCGTCTTTCCCGATCCTGCATCGTCGCCGAACGTCGAATCCGTTTCCGCCCATTCAGCGAATACTCCGATTAATCGACTTATCTCCCCTTCGCGATTACCTCGATTCGCGGTAATCCGATTTCTTTCCTTCGAGTCGGCGTCTCTGAGCCAGAGACGCTCTGGCCCGCGCCGGGCCAGATATCTTTCGAGGCTTCTCGAGAGGGTAGTAAAACTCGCCGATCGATTGCAAATTCGTCCGGATGTTCGCAGATACCAGGGAGACGGGCTTCGTGAACGCCATCACCGCGGCCGGAGTGACTTACGCGGTCACGAGAGCTTGCACCATGGGACATCTTGTCGAGTGCTCGTGCGACAAGATGACGTCGAAAGGTAAGCAAGGACGAACTTGCGTGCATTCTACCCGTAAAATGAGATCCACCACAGAGACTCATCATTAGATCTCGCGAACGACGCGAATTCTGCAGATAATCGGCTGGACAAGCTGACCCGTACCGTCGAGATGGAGAAGAGCCTGCCGACCGAGGGTGACTGGGAGTGGGGCGGTTGCGGCGACAACGTGAAGTTCGGATTCAAGAAGTCGCGGGACTTCATGGACGCCCCTTATCGCAAGCGCAGCGACATCAAGACGTTGGTGAAGCTGCACAACAACAACGCCGGTCGTCTGGTAGGCGGATATATCACGGTTATCTATCCGAGGATTCGCGCGATTTCACTTTGCGCGACTACTTTGCCCTTCTCTCGTATATGTGTGTATGTGTATGTGTGCCGCAGGCCATCAGGGACTTTATGAGCACGGAGTGCAAATGCCACGGGCTGTCGGGTTCGTGCACGGTCCGTACTTGCTGGCGGAAAATGCCGGCGTTCCGCGACGTCGGGAACAGGCTGAAAGAGTCGTTCGACGGCGCGGCGAAGGTGATACCGAGCAACGACGGGCACAGCTTCATCACGGAGGGGCCGACCATCAAGCCGCCGGACAGATTCGATCTGATTTACAGCGAGGACTCGCCGGACTTCTGCAAGCCGAACAGAAAAACGGGCTCGCTGGGCACGCAGGGACGACGTTGCAACTCCACCAGCCAGGGAGTCGACGGATGCGAGCTGCTCTGCTGCGGCAGAGGCTACGACACCAGGGTCGTCAAGGAGAAGATCAGCTGCGAATGTAGGTTCCGATGGTGCTGCGAGGTCACTTGCAACACCTGCCTGGTTAAGAAAACGGTCAACACTTGTCGCTAACGCGAGCCGGCTGTCCGCCGATCGTATTTCGAATAGACGTTTGTAATATACGTTTGTCGCGCCGTCGGATTGTTCGTGTGCGAGGGTCCAGTCACGAAGAATTAGTCGTAAATATGTCTTTCGAAGCTTTCCAGGTATCTCCCTAGCTGTTCGTTCCGAGCGTTCTCGCGTTTCGAGCTGACTCGCTCGCTCGCGTCGCTTCATTCGCTTACGTCCGCCACCTTTCAATCTTTCCCATTCCCTGTTCTCTTTTATTTTTCTTCTTTTTTTTTTTTCTATTGCGCTTACGTTCTCCGCATCTTCTGTACATAATGAGACTGAACGAAGGGCGAAAGTTTATATACTGTGCAGCGTGAAATGCGAATAAAAACGTGTATCCCCGGCCGAATTCTCGTTCGTTACTCTCGATACACACACCGCAATCACATCGATCGACAAACGTCTAACAACAGCAAAGTACTACGGGATCCAGCGACGCAGAGGCGCAGCTTTCCTCCGAGGTAAGTCGAGATATTTCACGATCTATGTAAAAATACGAGACAATAGAAACGCCGTAGCCGTGTAAAAACGTTGGACCGCGTGCTCGCGGCGGTGAGTCGTGAACGTCGGAGGCCCGGCCAGACGGCGAGGGAAATCGGCGAAATGTCGGGACGTTAGGAGGCCTCGTATATTATCACGTCGTGTAGAACACGGGCTTTTAGCTGTAATTCGACCTTGTACATGGGAGAGGTCGTGCAAGCAATAAACAACCAGTGTCTACATCTCCTATAAAATAGTTTTACGACCGGACTGAAGAGAGGAATTTCGCATAACCATAAAGTCGGGAAGGAGGTTGCTCGCGCCGTATCGCGACACGCTCGCCACGTTTCGGGGCGATAGCGGAAGCCATAAACTCCGTGAGGAGAGATCTTTCTCTCCTCTTGACAGACGTCTCGTCCCCGGGCTCGTCTCGTCCGTTCGATGGACGTGAAAATTAACGCGTCCGTCGTTGTATCGCGCGGGACGACAGAGACATAGGGCTTTTATTATTATAAAATTTACACTCACGTACGAATTACAACCCTTGCCGCGGGAATCATCGAAAGCGAGAGAAAACCGACGAAATTGTACTGCCGAGGAAGCAGGAGGAACGTCGACCGGACGCAAACGAGGCGAAGAATGAATGGAAGGGTTGAACGAGGACGAGAGAGAGAGAGAGAGTCCGGTGAGTAGAGAATCGAGGGTGAGAGCCTTCAGGCTGAGAAAACTCGTTGGCACTAAGTTAAGTAAAAAATGTCGAATCGCGCTTACACCCTCCAATTTAATACGTGACGCGGCAGACAGAAAGAGAGACAGAGAGAGAGAGAGAGAGAACGGTGAGATACGCGCGAGAAGAGGCCGCGTAAAGGTCTCTTAATAGAGAGGTCGACCTCTCGAGGGTAGGAAGGTGGTGAGCTGCAATTAGCCCCACCAGACCGCACCGGCCGGGCCGTCTCGACTCGATTAGCCCATGGCCAGGAGATTGGTCTGCTTTGAGCCGACTGGGTGGTCCAACCGGAGTAATTTTCGGCTGCCGTCGACGTTCCCCTTCGAGGGAAAAATGGCCCCCCCCCCCCGAAATTGGTACCGGAGTCACCGCGTGCGTACCGCGTGCCACAGATCCTTACCCGCTGCTCACCGTTTCGGAACGCGCCATCTTTGCTTTCGTTGTTCCTCTGACGCGGTCGAACAGATCCTCCGGCAGTAATTCAATTTCGCTCGACATCCGCCCGGTTGTTATTGGCTAATGAAAACATCGCTGTCGCGTTATTCAGCTTAGATCGGATGCTCGATTTACCGATCACTGCGTATCGCGCGTTATTTCTAACGATTGCTCGACTTTGTTGCTTGATGTGTATTTTCGAAGTACAAATGCAACGTGAAATACCGCGTAAAAGCTCATAAGACGGTAACGGAGGAAAAATGACGGAACGTAACGACCGAATGTGCGCTAGCTCGTCCGAGTGAGCCTGACTGAGCGGAACTCTCCCACGAAGAACGATCGTTCGGCACCGTTCCTGGAACGATTAGACGCGGAACAATGGGGTCCGCGGAACGCACGTGGGTCGTGACGTGCGACAAAACCGCAAAACGCGACCGTGATTAATCGTCCTGCTCGCCTTCCCGAGAGGGAGAATCGAGAGTGCCGTGTGCCGGCAACGCGCCATCGCTTGTTCTCCTCTTTTTCTTCTCTTCTCTTCTCTTCTCTTCTCTTCTCTTCTGTTCTCTCTGTCGTCGCTCCAGTCTCGTCGAGCGACGTCCTGCCATTTCGCGCGCACACTCGCGTCTCTTCTCGTTTTTAGTTCCGAAGAAAGCGACGGCGATAAGACCACGGCGTTCGAGACACGCGTTCGTCGAGCATTTTTTCCACCCGACGCTGAACAAGCGGTCGAACGAATCGAAAAGGATAATGCAACAGAGAGAGAGAGAGAGAGAGAGAGAG
>NIPQ01091176.1:0-16010 GCA_002806875.1 Lepidotrigona ventralis hoosana | reverse complement strand
AAAAAAAAAAAAAAAAAAAAAGAAAAAAAATCGACGGAGAATCGCGTCGATCGCTGGAATCTGGCAGCAGAGCCGCGCGAGAAAGACCAGATAAACAAAAGCTTCGAGAAAAAAACGTGTACGGGTTGCTGAACAACGGTGTCATTGAAGTTTCTGTGAAACTCTAGCCGCTGGATGTTGGTCTTGGCGAAAATAATAATCGGCGATTTCTGTTGGAAGTTTTTACAGGGAACTTAATTGAATGAATCGAGTGAATCACCGCTGAATTTGTTTCAAACGTGAAATTAATTTGTGCCAATTGCGCGAAATTATAGAGTCGTATTTGTGCAGCGTTCGAGAGCCAAGTTGAAAAGATACTAATTCCTACGTTTCGGTTTATCGAATCAACCGTGCACCGTGCCGTTTGACCAATTTAGGGTAATTCTACTAGTACCGCGTTAATAGGTTTGCATTATCAACTCTCCGGAACGATTTAATTAGAATTAGCGCCAATTGGATTTTACATTTTCTTCGCATTTTATTTCTGTCGAAAGGAGAACACGCTTGGAATACAAAATTTATATATAAATACTGATATAAATACCGATCAAATATTTTCCTGAAATAAACTTCTATTTGTAACTGATATTTAATTAAAAATTAAAAATCCGAGATCAAATGTAACAAAAAAAAAAAAAGAAAAAAGGAATCTAAAGGAATACATATAGCTAGTATTATTAGCAACTAGTATACGCGTAATTAGATATTAACCCAACTTAAAATCACTTTTGTTAACCTCTTTCAAATACGAGAAAATTAAAAGAGAAAGAACTCGAAGAAAACGAAAACGCAAATACACGTAACTGACTAGCTAATTAAAAACCAAAAACCCAAAATCATCCCCTCTACTGACATTCCAAATGCAACAAAAACAAAAAAGGCTTCAAAGAAACTAGAAGCGAAATAATTGCACGAAACAAATGGCACCTAAATATAGAACCAAAAAAACACCCACATCACCCATTCTGCTAAACCAATCCAAAACANAAAAGAAATAATCCAAAAAAAAAAAAAAAATAATTACACTGGCGGCCATTGCACGAAACGAATTACAGAACCAAGAGCTAAAAATCACCCTTTTTTCTGCTAAACGCGACGAGAAAAGAAAGAATCTAAAGAAACCAGAAAAGAAAAAGAAAAAAAAAATTACACCAAGGGGGCATCGCACGGAACAAAGAGGTCTGCGTGAAAGTATCCAAGTGGAAAAGCGCAGCGTCACCCACCCACCCGGTACGATCTTTCCCACTGGCGCGTAATCGCCACTCGCGTCGCTCTAAACATCTCATTTGGAGGGGCGTGAAGAAAGAAAAGACGGGTGGTAATTGAGCGTAATAGTGGCTGCCACTGGCTCGGTGCAGTAGGCTACTCACCTCCCTCGTCCCCTTTCTCGAGCGTTTCCTCTCGAGCTTCGGTGTCTGAGGTAGCAGGGTGTAATCGCCGCTGGTGCCTCCGCTACGCTGCCGCGTCAACGGCTGGTGCGAGAGGAAGGGTGCCCGCGACGGCGGTGAGAACTGAACGGCAGCCTGCGGCAGCAACGTGTAGCCGAGGTTTTGGCCCTGGGTGAACGGCGAAGTCGGCGGGAAGTGATTCGCCACCACCGGCGCCCAGTACTGGTGCGAATACCGCGACGGCGAACTCCCTGCGGACAGACAATTCATTTCGATCCTCGTCACACGCGCCATGCCAATCAGCCAGTCGATACTAATTACTACTTTCATATCGACCGATCGCCCGACTCTCTCCCCCGCTCTTTCGTGACCGACATCAGTCACTGTCTACGGAGATTCTGAACATTTGGATTTGCTCGCGACCGACTTGTAATTGGGAACGGTGATCGTGCAGTTTTATTCCGAACGCCTGGATCAATCCTTTCAGCGCGGAGACGCATTGATTAAGGACGAGGCGGGATAATTTTTCACCCTCGGCGGGGGTCATGTGCGACGCTTGCCACATGGTTTGAGGTTCGTTGGAAATTAAGTTGGAAGTAAAGCAGCGGCACGATTAGCTTCCCGGCGATGTCTTTGTGAGAATGAATTGTGCGTCAACGAGGATATATATTATATTTTGTTGACAGAATAAACAATATGCACGATAGCAGTTTCCAGTAATTAATCACACGATAATGATACAAGATGGCATGGGATAATTAAATTATTGGTTTATTAAGTAGCGGAATGTTGTTGGAAAAATTATAAAATATCCTTTCGCAAGTATGGAAGAATAACTGGAATATCGAATGATATCATTAGGGGAAAGTAACGCTCGTCTTTATGCTAAATATTTTATAAAAATCTATATTCAAATATACGATAGATTCTAAAAATTTTCATATCACTTGCATCGTTACTGTTATTGCAACTCGTTGTTGAAAATTACTACTGTGACACATTACTTTTCTGTATAGTAAACTGTCAGATTTTGCTAATAAATCATTTCTAATACGTCGAAAAACTAGGTATGCCGATATTTTTTTGACCCACTGCACCAACGTCCGAAATTGTTCGAAAATGAAACTGCAAAATTTCGGGGATCATAACTGTTACAACCAGAATGACAAATGTCACAGGATAACAATCATTTTTTTGATACAAAATGTTTTTGATGGCAAGTGACGATTTACGAGATTCAAGAAAATAACCATTATCGTCGAGAGAAATTTATTTTTTAAATTCGATTACTTGTGACAGTTTTCGGCGAGGGAAACTGTTTCCTACGTACTCTTTCGGTTAAGATAGCAATTGTCGATAAGGGAAATTTATTTCGATTCACATCAGAAAATAATACTACGGTTTTCAAACATGTTTTAATGCGGTTGCAGGGGACTGTTTCGGTCGAATATGCAAAACAACTTTATGCTTTACGAACTTGTACTTCATACTTTATGGTATTTGGACCGAAATGAAGTTGTTGTCGATAACCGTTGCGAGCAATCGTAATAAATTTCCCTCATCGATAACCAAAATTCTTGTATTTTGCATAAATGTCAGTTGGTCAAAGAGTAATTGCATTTTTTCTTTAATTGGTGTAACTAACTTCATTTCAATAAATCACAAATTTATTGTGATGTAATCTGACACGCGATTATTCAAGCTTATTTCAAAGAAAGAAAATTGCTTGGCGTTTCAAAATCAAAGAGAAATATCTTCTTCGTATTTTGCTGTTACTATTTTCGAAAAGGAACAAAAATATCGTAATGTCATGAAAAATGTTATTTTGCTAAATTTCACTATTAATAAGGAACTTTATTTTGTCACAAAAAAAAAATAAATAAAAATTTTTCTGAAAGGTGGAAATTCCCTGAAAAATGGCAAACTCTCGCCTTTCATTCGCAGACAAAGGAAAACGCAATTACTTACTTTCTGGCCAACACAATAGTGATCTTTTCAAAGATCTATCTCACATCAATATTCTCGTGCAAACGAATTTCGGTTGCTTTAACGTCAACATTAAAAATTAGATACCGATGCTATAATTTTATTAATAAATTTCTTTTTCTGTTTTTAACACGACTGTCATTATTCTCGAAGAAGATAGAGGGAAGGAAAGAAAGGGGAGAACTTACTGTCGCTACGCGGGTTACTGTGCCTCCTCTGTGCCGTCCACGTCGTCGATCGTACTCTTCCGGCAGTTTCAGTGTTTACAGCGTCGACGCTGAGACTTCTCGCGACGCCCCTGTAAGGATTCGACGTGGTTGTCTCACTGGCCGCGGCGACACCAGCGAGCTGCTCGTTAAGGGCGTACAACTTGGACGTAATGTCCTTACCGATGAGGGTGTTGAGGACGACCTTGAGCAGGGGCCTATGCCTGAGTACCCTGAGCAACTTCAGCCTGGTCCAACAGATGTACATGCTGGACTCCTCCGCTCGTATCGTCACTTGGAAGACGTCGTCAATGTTCTCGTGCATCGCTTCCCATTCCGGCGAGTCGACGAACTGATAAGCTTTGATATAGTGCAGGTGCGTCCCGTCGCAGGTCACCTTCAGCCTGCACTCCGAAACCATTCGTTAGATAGTCCGACGTCTCTACCTCCCTTTCAGTGAACTTATGGCTGTTTACATCAAGCCAAAGCCCGCAAACGTAAATTAATTTCTCGAACTCGAAGCGAGTTCGGCATCCAATTTTATTGTTATCTGTCTCGCGTGGAGTTTTTATCGAGCCGGCTCTCTCAGGACTTGGCAGTATCAAGATTTCAGGCACGCGAGAAACGAGGAAGAGTGGTAGAAAGGTGAAGATTCAGAAAAAAGAATGGTACTTCTTTCCTCGTTTCACGCGTTACATCTCTATTTAGAACGCGTTCTAAAGCTTAACGAGCGCTCTCTGTTCAATTACGCACGTGCGCAAGGCACCACGGCGGAAAACAAAAGGGTGAAATCTACGTGACGTCGAAACTACCGTGCAAGCCGTGCACGTTTAAATTCCTTGAATGGCGAGTGCAGCTTCCATTTTCGCGCGGCGCGGCTCTTTAAAATTCTGAATGGAAACCGCGTTCACCTCCTCCACGCGGGATTTTTGAACTTTCGTGCCTAACAAACGTACAGTTTCACACGTAACTCGATCTACGAGTTTCAATCGAGTTATAAATTCGATTTGAGAATGAAAAAAGAAAAAGTGACTCGGGTCACGTCACGTGCTTTTAATTACGTACTAGTGGGCGAATGAAAAATATCACTGTTTTGATTCTCTTTTTACGTAAAGTCGTCTAAAATTGACTCTAGTATTCTTTTTTTTTTCTCTACTCTCTCCTTGATTCGTCGAATCGTTTCGTCGATTCGCAACGAAGTTGCGAACTCGCGAATACGAAAATCAAATCTGTCGCGACTGCACACGAGTTTTTGCCGAGGAAAATATAAAACCGGCTCGTAAAATCGGCGAGTCGTTAAAATTTATGTTTCGCGTCTTTCGAGATTCGAGGAACGCAGAGGATTCGAGACCTCGGTATATGGAATGCTAATTTCGAATCGTCCTCTTCCTTTGTGTGCTGCGTGTGTGTCAAATAAGCTTTGAATCTGCAGCTTGGAAATTCTGTTTAGCTTTCATAGTTTGAATCTCGAAGGTTCATGCGTTCAAGCCCTCGAACTCGAGACTCGAACCGTCTAAATTGTACACGGATTACAAACAATATCGTAGGCTGTTTCAGAAGCTTCTTAAAGCTTTACTTTTGAAACTTGATCTTCGTGTAACATTAATACGTTAATATTTTTGCAACCATGCGTCACTTATGTATGCGTGACACAGTAATTCGTTCAGAAAGCGTCATTCTGTGTGATGTGGTTGGTCATTCTATGATATAAAATATACAAAATAAAATGTTCGCGGTATTTTTGTCGAGCGTTTTTCTCGACAGACGACACAGTTGTGCGGTTTATTATAACAATTTTTTTATGCTTGCAATATCTTTCACGAAATTAAAATTTCCTTTAATTCTTCCTGTTAAAATATTATTTTTTTTTTATATTTGTCATATGAAAGCGTAAGTGTCTTTCAGAGTTATGAAAAATCAAGAATGAAACTGAATACATCATGTAATTATTTAAAATATAATATGTTATTATATTTGAAGATGAACTTACGCCAAAAGATATTAGCGAGGACTCACTATTATTTTTTAAGCTTCGATGACTCGAAAGAAAAGCAAGAAAAAAACAGAAAAAGGGGTCGTAAATAATACTCACTTGCCGCGCAACAGTATCGACAGTCGTTCGTCGGCGGGTGTGACACCTTCGGTCGCGTACGTCTGACCTGAGTCCAGTTTCAGTATCCTCGCCTCCTTGGCCAACTCTTGGAAGTGTTTCTTGCTGACCTTGTACGGCTTGAAGAGTTTGAGATAGAGTTCGGCCAGCTCGGGGCTGAGCGCCGGAGGGAGAAATCGGCAGGCCAGTATGAGCGAGTGGATGCCGTTGAGCAGGCCGAGTGCCAGACACCATAGCATCGCGTCCAGGGCGCATATGGTGATGCCGGCCCAGAGGGCGGCCAGCATGAAGCCGGCCGTGAGAAACGTGCGCAGCGCCAGTACTGACGCCTTGAAAGAACGCGGCACCAGGAAAGCAGCCGCGAAGAACAGATTCGCTGCCTGGCAAACGGGCAAATCGAAAAACAATCGACAAACGGTTCCCACGTGAGAATCCATCAACCGAGGCGAGATTGCCTCGTCTCGTCTCGTCTCGTCTCGTCTCAATGATCGTCCAGAGACCCGTTTCCAGTTGAATGGAATCTGGACTTTCATCCAGGCGAAAGTTAAGGTCTCTCGTTTCCACTTCCACACACGTGCAACTGTTTCACGGCCGTGATTTCTGAACGAAAGTGTTCGTAGACGACTAGCAGTCGTTCGCTGTGTAATGTAACTTTGTTATTTCTTTAATTGGTTATTTCGACCGTGTCTTGTTGTTCCACGACGGTGGAATTGGAGAAACGTCATGGATTATGGATTCATTCACGCGAGTGTTCCTTCGAATGAGGAAAAGAACAAAGAAATTTCGTCTACGGGATTAAAGCCGCGAGAGAGTATCTGGCCATTTTCAGAGGCAGAACCCATTCTCTTTATCCTCTTACATTCCGGCAGCGAAAACTTTCTTTTTTCGTCATGGAATAATCATCGCAGCGGAGATACGGATTACAGGTAAAGCTCTCAGCGGAAAAAATGCAATTCCCTCTCGGATGACAAAGTTCCTTTTCCTTCTTTTCATCGAGTTATCAAAATGTAACGAGAAGAAATAGCAGAAATCTGCCGGCTGCTTTGCGACCCTAACAAATAACAATGTTATTTTTACAAACGTTATTTGACTGTATAACTGTACGATCTAAATTACGCAAAGTGAGATTCAAAATGTAACGAGAAGAAATAGCAGAAATCTGCCGGCTGCTTTGCGACCCTAACAAATAACAATGTTATTTTTACAAACGTTATTTGACTGTATAACTGTACGATCTAAATTACGCAAAGTGAGATCGGTAAAGTAGATTTCTACATTGTCCTTTTTCCATTTGCAATTCGCAGCTTTCGCATCTCGTTCGCGTGAAAAATATCGCCCTGTCTCTTTGAAAGGCTGTACAATTGATGAAATAGCACGTTGCCCGATACGCGTTTCAGCGTATCATTTAAATCGATTGCCCGTTAAATAAAAGCAGCGATAAAGATTACACGTTGTAGCAAATGCGTAACGTGACACAGCGTTATNTGATTGCTACCATCAATCTATTGAATCCACATAGTTCAATTTCTAACATCGTAACAACCCTTGCGGACATATTCCGAAAATTTTAATAGAGAGTGTATACCTGGAAGAGTTTATGCTGCGCTGCCTCCCATTCGTCGCAGTAGCCTCCTCCCGATGATAGTACAGTGGTATTTAACCTCTCAGTCACGTTACTGGCCTC
The DNA here is from genome assembly GCA_002806875.1 of Lepidotrigona ventralis hoosana. Taxonomy (NCBI): domain Eukaryota; kingdom Metazoa; phylum Arthropoda; class Insecta; order Hymenoptera; family Apidae; genus Lepidotrigona; species Lepidotrigona ventralis. Next base: position 8,597 of record NIPQ01091176.1, on the reverse strand, counting down.
GGTACTGTTCCATACGTCCACCCAAAGTTCCGTGTAATTCAGATCCTCCAATGAGTAGCCACCTAAGCTTGGAAGGCCGGTGTAATTGAAGGTATAGCCCTCGGTGGAGTAGGTTGTCGATGTCGGGCTGGTGAACGGAGCCGTCGTGGTCGACGACAAAAGGCTGCTCGCAGGCGAGGGAGCATCAGTCGTGTTCGCCATTTTTCGTCGCGAGCGCGTGGTACGGGCCATCACCTTCTTCCACTGGAACAGCCAAAGTCGCACCGTTGCTGTTTACTCCGTCTGCTTCTGACTTTTTTTTTGAAAGAGATCTATCAGTAGATGGAAGAGGATTTACTTTTTCACTTTGCCACGAGCCACGTTCGTATTGAGGGCGGGAAAGTGTTGGAAAAGATGGGGAGGGGAAGTATCGAAGGAGATATTTAAAATATTCTGACAGCTAAAAAATCGTATCTTTTTTGTATGTGTTTTTTTATACGTCGGATAGGGGGTTTTTTCTTTCGCTTGATTAGATCAGTCTGCTCGACAAAAAGAGTAACAGCTAGCCGAAACCCATCGTGGGTTACCTTTCGTAAATCATGGCAATCAATCATATCTTGATGAATAATATATGACCTGGAGGCGATAGTGTCTAAATAGACGCCAAGTAGGCACTACTTGTAGCGAACTTTTTTTTTATTCCTCTTTTAAAACCATAATTTCACTCGGCAGTGAAAGTAAACTGACAGAAGATATACTGTCGAAGAGAAAAATTAAGAAATAATTACTGTTTTAATAATTACTGTTTCTTTGTACCTTTATATATTATATTTATATATATATAATTTTACTTCGACGATTCATTATCTCCTAATTTATTGTATCTATTTGATTTAAAAAAACTACGAAATATAGTGAAGAACGTAAAAAAAAAAATCACATAACAATCCATTTGTCAACTTAAGAGTGGAAAAGTAGAAATACTTTTTCTTTTAAATTATAGAAATTTAAATATTTTTGAAAAGATTGCAAAATTCTTTTTACGACTGAATTTATTCTGAAGACTGAAATTTCATCTTGAAATTTTTCGAAACGATTTTTTTTCATCATTTTATCCAACTTTGAATATTAGGATTTCTTGAATTTTCGTCGTTTAATGTAAAAAAAAAAAAGAAATCATATAGCAAGATCGACAAGATCTTCTAACGAGAAGAGGCAATTTTTCAAAATGATGGTGGAACTAGTCATGAAAAAAATTTGTCAATATTTTTGGCAATGTTTGAATTTCCAATTTTCCATGTAAAATCACGTTCGAAAACGTTCGGAGAACGAACTCGAAGTTGTCAAGATAGATATTCCATGCTGCAAAATAAGATCAAGTGGATCAAGACAGAGCTATCGTAGTTGAAATTATCGACAATTTTTCGCCAATATTAATTCAGTTATGCTCTTCACTAGTAGTACACACATAAAGTGAAATGAAAGAAGCGGAATAATTGATGACCGTATAATATTCGGCGAGATATGGAAACGAGCACGGATTATCCTGCCATTTTTCGCTCGTAGTACACCATCCTGCAAATTACTTTGCGTAATGCGCAGTCTGTTATCGTAATTACTTCAAACAGATCGTAGATAAAAGCACGAAACTCACGTGTGAGCCCTCAGTCACGAAAGGTGAACATCTAATTGTTTTAGACCTTCTCGGCGCGTTAATAATAGATCAGTTTTATTTAGGTCAGAAGAATGACCCCCTTTAGCTGAAGAATGTTTCATGCTTGTGAAAAGGCAAAACTCTTACTTTGTCTGACAATTAAATTTATACACTCTGCCATTCTAGTAAACTGAAATCGATAAAAAGCTGGCGAGGAACGTGGGCGGTTGTTGTTGTGAAAAATAGAAACTTTTACGCAGAAACGATTGCTTTGTATTTATCATACGAAATTGTGTGCCCCAACATTGTAGAAAATCATCCAATTTAGATCTTCAATTTCTCACAAAAGATTTACAATTTACCAAGCGGTTTGAATGGACAATGAAGGTCGTTCAATTTTAGAATTACAATGAAAGTTCGTCATATATAATTATTATCATTAATATTCATTGCAATTGTATATTATATTATATACATTATATATGTTAATATTCACATAAAATTTAATATATTTTATTTCCAAACGCAATTCCCGTCGTCACAACAGAAAAAGATACATTCCTCCATTTCCCGGTGTAACATCCTCAAACCCCCATTCCTCGCCTATCAAATATTCAACCGCACGTGCACGGAGACAAACAAACAGTCCACCCACCCTTCAGGCAGGTCTGTAAAACAAGCATAAAACGACATTTGGCGAATGGAATTCCTCGAACGACCATCGTAAAGACACCGGGCCGGGATCGCAAGTGACACAACCACGCAACGACTCCGACATTGCTTCGAACACCAAGCGGAGTTCATTCGAATTTTATTTCCCGCCTAGCCGACGAAAGCTACGAAAGCATGAAAGATGCGCCGCTGGTACAATTCATCCGCCGGCGTATCAATATTTACGCGAAAGAGATCCGAGGGGGTGGGGGTGGGGGGGGAGCGGATATCAATATTTTCCGCGCCGCGCGAATCGAAATTTAATGCAATTTCTCTGTGCCGGTCGCGTTCGTTTCTCCCTCCCCCCCTCCCCCTTTCTCGCGTTTCCGACGTGCAAAGTTCACGCCATTTCCATTTCAATCCGACGGGGCAACCGCGACTAGGAAAAGAAAAAAAAAGAAAAAGATTAAGGCGGATTAAAATAAGACCGGCGTGGGACGTTATGAATAGCGGATTCGAACGATCTCCCGGCCGCAAGCTTCGTTTTAATCCGCCGGCAGAGCCGGTTTTTATTGTTCCGGAACGTGCGAGAGGGGGGAGGGAGGGGGGGATGCTTCTGATGAGCCAGGAATAATTAACTCGCGTTGCACGTTTGAAGTGAAACGTGCGCGATACATGAATTCGATTGCTCGAACTTCCAAGATGTTTCTTTCTCTTTTCTTTTTTTAAAGATTTTTTTTTTTTAAAGATTTTATTTGTTATCATGAGAAGATCAATGATTTATTCAATTGTCACTAGATATAAATTGAAAGGGATGCAAACGTTACTTCTACTACTTACGAAAAGGAGATAAAGAGAAAATAGCATACGAAGATCAGAGGCAAGGTCGATGATTTATTTATTTAATTGCAAGCTAAATATAAGTTCAAGGGAATGTTAGTTCTATCAAGTTAAAATTATTGCAAATGACTTACAATTGTAAGAGATAAAAAAAGAAGATAAAAAAAATAGTACATAAAGATGTGAAATAGATAAAGAAAAATAGATCAGAAGCAAGATTAATGATTTGACTGGATTAGTTCAAAGAAACATAAATATCACTTCTATCAAATTATTGTAAATTACTTACGAAGAAAATAAGCGTACAAAGCTCAAAGGCAAGATCAATGATTTATTTAATTGTTATTAAATATAAGTTCAGAAGAATATAAATAATACTGCTATTAAATCACTTATAAAGAATGTGACACTGTCAAGGCAATGAACGAAAGAGAAACACTTTATAATAACTTTAAATATAGTATCATCACGTTCGCTGTAACATTATGTCTATTTCGAAATTTTCATCCGACAAGCAGCAGAGGCTTTCTCGCAACCTCTTGCGGATATAGCTTAAACATTTAAGTCAATGTGTGCAAAGTGGTTTCAAGTTTTTTGATAACGTTCGAAAGTTGCCGCCGATGGAGGAAGTGCTTTGCATGCGAAATCTGACGGAACATGAAAATATTCCATTCCCTGCTGCATGATACAATACTACGCTATCGTTCTTGCTATAACTTGAATCGCGATATCGTCGTTATTAGCTTAATCCTCTTTCCACGATCTTTATTGGAGAGAAAATTTAATTTCGATTCCACTCGATATTTTATTCGATTTGAGCAATTACAAAAAAAAAAAAATTTATTGAAATATAAATTATTATCAAGGTACGTATATCAATATACAGGGGAAAGTATAACCAAATCAACAAATTGATAACTGATAAGAGAAAGACAATTATGTAACAATCCTCGTTTCTGAAGCGTAAAGTCTCACTTCTCTTCTCAAAAAATGATTTTACACCATGAATAAATGGCAATGATAAATTGTAAAAATTCGAACGCCTGTAAAATTTTTCCCTACGACTCAGATTCATTCCTCGACCTTCCTTCAACATTTTATTGAACTTCGAACGTTAAGACGAAATTTCCGGATTTCTTAAATTTTTGTCGTTCGACTCTAACACTCGAAGTTTAACAAAACGACGAAACAAAAAAGAAAAGAAAAAGTCATACAGCAAGTATACTCCAAGAGACTGTTGCAAGGAGAAAGTTTCAATCTTTCAAGATTATTGCGAATCCAGTTTGTGAAAAAATGATTTCAGAGATTTTTTTAGAGTCGCTTTACATTCTTCACAATATTAGATATATAATAACTCACGACTGTCAAAACAGAGGCTCTATGTTTTAAAATGATCACGTGATTTTTTTTTCAAAGTTATAACAGCATAAAACGACGATCTTCGTTTGTGCTTTTCGCTGTAAAATTTAACAAACATCGAAACTTGAATCCCGAATTCTTATCAATCTTCGTTTAATTACACTCCGTTCCGATTTATAAGCGATGAAACCAAGGGAAACGTGATGACGAAGCTCGGGGAAATTCTTCTGCGAATCGATATCAGACTCGATCCAGGACTCGGTAGGACTTGCAACAATTGATGATCTAACTTTTGGGAGTGATCCAGCCGCGTGCTCGATGCATTTCATTTCTGCGGCATGACAACGGAGCCGAACCTTTCAATCCGCACGACTGAAATTTTTATAACTAGGCCGTCATTCTCTTCTCTCGTTTTCGTTTCTTCGTCGAACTCTGTCTTCCCTCCGTCCAAATAAATTTGGTCCGTGCTGGCCAAAAACGAGAGATATCAATAATTAGAAAGAAAGTATACTTCAACAAGTTCTGTATACTTCAACAGTATACAGAATTTTCTCCATAGTTTGTAAAATTGCAAGTGGAACTCATACCAAGAATAAAAATATTCAATGATAGAAATTATTGATAAAAGATTGCAAATGAAAGATGGAGATTTAAAGAAGAAGTTTTTTTTTTTCTTTCTCGATGTTTGTTGCGAGAGACAAATATTTTCATGCTGGGAATAAAAATATTCGTAGATAGAGCACACACTGAAGATAAAAATATTCAATAATGGGAATTATTGATAAAAGATTTCAAATGAAAACTGCTAACGAAAGATCGAGATTTAAAAGAGAATTCCATGCTGGGAATAAAAATATTCGTAGATAGAAATATTTAATAATGGAAATTATTATGTATAAAACAGATTGCAAGTGAAATTGTTAAATATCGAGATTTAAAAGAGAATTTCTATTTAGACGAGAGAGAAAGTAACATTCGTTACGGAGAGATAGGAGAATTGCAAATGTTTTGGATAAAAGTGACAAATATTTTGGATAAACATTAGAGAGATAGGACACGTTTATTGGTTCAAATGATATATTTGGATTTGCATTCTAATCCGACAAATCCGATTACCTTATCGTTTTTCTCTAGTTTGATTTACGGGCTTTGTGATCGTTTTTTTTTTTCAAGTTGCACAGTCGATGGCAGAGTCGACAAACATACGAACGACAATACAGTTGTCGCAAACGCTCAACTTTCATACTGATAAAAATATATAGGATCGTCGCATCTGCTCTCCGATCTCTCAACGTCGAGATCTGCTTGGAATCTAGCAGAAGAGTGACAAATGTGAAACTTGAAACTCTTCCACTCAAAAGTTCCGTGGGATAGAGTGCCATCGGAATTTATAGGCTACGGCACGTCAATGTGTTTCCCCCCCCGAAATTATGCGAGACACAGAGGTTGAAACTTAAATGCTCTCGGTAGGAAAAAATTTATTACTCATCACGCGAAATTAATAAACATCTGCTTGATGATTGACTGCAATTCTGCTTTCGTTGCCTCGAAATAGTAATTAAGTAAGATGTTAATATAAAATTAATTAATATACAGTAGCGCCCTCCTAACCTCTTCAGGGACGAATTTTTAATTTCAGTTACAACAGAGAAATTTCATTTAATTTTAGGCAAGTAAAAAAAATAACACATAAAAGAAATTAAGCTTACATTTCAGCATTTCAAAAAAGAACTACTTTCGTAACGGTCTCGCGAATGGAAATAGCTTTTTCATAGGACGTAAATTAACTTGGTCCACATACGTGAAGCCTTGGCCAAGGACGTGAAGAGATTAGGCGTTCATAGTCGGGACCGAAAGCGGACGCGTAAAACACCGCTATGTGTAAATTATATAACACATTTTAATTCAATAAAATGTAATACGTTAATCTTAATATTTGTAATAATGTACAATTAAATTGATATAAAATATTCCAAAAAAGTAATAACAAAATTTTATAAAATTCCCCCATTCCAGATGACCAATGGCCAATTGGCAAATTTCAAATGTCAGAATAAAATTATGAAGCTCCATCTTCATAAAAAAAAGCACGTATGCAGTACGAAAACAATCGAAGGATCGTAAAATTGTAGAGATATAATTTAACGATGTTTATTATATTAAATAATAAAGAAAACGGAAACAAGACAACAAATAATAAAAGCAAGATAGACAACACAGACAACAATAATTCGAATAAATGCAACACAAAATGATCACTCTTTTAACCACACTCATTCAATGCTGTTTTGCCACTCGCACGACTCTCTCATTTTTCAAAAAGAAGCAAACAGGCCATCTTTTATTAAAAATAAAAATAACTATACATTGTAAAATATAATTATACATTGTAATAATTACGATACTACGATCGTTCGAGAAATTCTTTGCGAAAAATTTGGAATTTCGTTGGACAGGGAGCGGCTTCTGAAAATGATCGTGGCTGAATGGGTCGGTCGGTTTCTTTTTCGGGGGAACAGCTTTCAACGCGAGGACCTTTCTAAAGAGAAAAGAGAGAGATGTACCGGGGATGTTCTTTCCACCGGAAGTGAAGGGAGAGAAGGGACCACCTCCTCGCCTAGGTGCTTACTCGCGGGACCATTCTTTCGCAAATTTTGCACCAGCTCGTGCAGGGTCGTGTCGTCCATACTCGGGCAACTAGCTTGGATTATTATTTACAGGTTCGCGTTACGACTGTGCGCGAGTTTTCCTTCGCCATGGGAGCNACGACTGTGCGCGAGTTTTCCTTCGCCATGGGAGCGAATGTAGGTCGAGGAAATTTGATTTTATTCCCTTGGAGACTCGATCAGTCAAAGAGTGTTCGTTACAGAATATAAAAGCCGAGCGTCTCCTCCCGACAAGCAGAACTAGGAACTAGATGAAATTTTATTTTGCTTTTAGGAATCATTCAACGAAGGAGACGGGGCAAGTAACTATTTCGCTAACGAGTCGTTTCACGATGGAATCTTGCCATTTTTTTTGTTGCCGGAAAACGATTGAAAACTACGCGATTGCGTAAATTTCGTAACGAAAGGGCAATCCGTATTAATTCGTAACGCTGCTGCGAGTTATCGCGAGCCGTCTAATAAACCTTTATTATCCGTTTAGTGGAACGCGAAAGCTAATTACTTAAAATAATACCTAGCTTTAATTTACGCAGCCGTTGAGAGCATGTTTTTCCAAATTATAAATGACAGTAACAACAAAACATTGATGATAAAATTGAAACAACGATATGCTCTAAGTGATAAACAACAAACAACAGTAAAATAAATCACTCGGCGTTGATATTTGCAAAATCAAATGTGTTCGTAATAACAGAGTAATCTACGTACACGTTTCGTTAATTGACACAGATTAAATGTGAAAACTTTTTCACAAAAACGATGCTCGACTTGTAAATATCGGCTCCACGAAATTTATTGAATTCCGCTTAGCGAATAAACAGAGCAAAATTTTTATCCTCCAAACGAAGAACAAAATTTCCCGATGAATATGCACAGCCGAAGCATAACCTGCGTATTATAAAGGAACAAATGAAACAGAGTGGGAAATAATAAAGCTGCACTCCGATACGGCTTAAAATTAATACTTCGATGCTATTAAGGCTAATTTCCACCCGTCCTTGGAATTTATTTCTCCAAGCGTGGTTCCATTCAACAACTTCGCTATCGCTCCATCTCATTTCACTTACAACTACAGCCTCTCCTTATCTCGGCTTTTCCTTTTTTTATCATTACAAAGAAATTATCAGAGACTCGATCAGAAACGAATCGAAGTTGAAAATGAGATCGGGAGTCATAATCAAACAGGTTTCTACATATGTACGTATGTCATTGTTGTATACTCACGGCCTTCCAATTACGTGAACGTTGAAATCATTTAAATCGTCTATATATAATATAACAGACGCAAAGTCTGTTTATAAATTGTTTATAAATGGCTTACTCCTAAATTAAACACATTATGCATTGGATGTCCCATTAAGCCCAGCATTAATCGATAGGACATAACTTTCAATTGAAAAAGGAAAAAACGAAGAATAAGCTTTTTCAAAATAAATGAGCACGATCGA
>NIPQ01091175.1:43359-62567 GCA_002806875.1 Lepidotrigona ventralis hoosana | reverse complement strand
TGGGTTGCATTGTCGAGTGCAAACGAGATTCGTTGAATTAAACGCGGCAAGGTGGATCATGGTTGAACCGATGGAACGAAGTTCAATGGGTATACGAAATTGGTGTCTGTCGATGAAGTCTCAACGAACGAGCTGGCGACGCGGTGGATCTTCTAAAGGGAAATATGTATACATATCATCAAAAGTGCGTGGATATAATTTTTACGGAATCTGTGACGTGTATTAATCCGCGTGCGATTACAATACCTTTGTGCGATACAGAAAATGATGACAGTCGAATAATTGTGGGAACTTTGCACTATGCGCTCACTCTGATAGCACACTCGCTCACCGTTTGAATCAAATGATCGTTTTTATATGTTTTGTTTCACACTTTTTTTGCCTTCACATCGATTTATAACAGTGTTAAACATATACAGACAGAATACACAGTCTTTGTTTTTGATAAGTCAGTGTCAGGTACGAGCTGTTCATGCTCTTGCTTTTCATTTAAATAAATATACCATTTGCTCTTTTTAAAGTATATCATATCTTTAAGAAAAATTATAATCTAATCATCAAAAACTTCATTCCAATGTACTCGCGTAGAGCATTATTGTCCATCACACACTGCAGTGCTGTATCATTTACACGCAATTCGCGTTGAACTCTGCCGTACAGAGAAACCCGCCCGCGCAAAATTCAGCCGTGCGTAAGAGGTTAAAGACAGTCACAAATTAAGGGCTGTTTATCGTGCACCTTTGCGTATACATTCCTTGGGATTCGAAAGACCACCCACTGATGTGGGAAAGCCATTTTTGCCTTTTGTTGTCGTTCAGGCCATTTGATATTTTGACTAAAGGTTGATATATTATCATACAATCTTTCATTACATTATCAATCGATAAGTAGTTCTCTTGTTTAGAGTAGCTATCACATCGTGTACCACTTGTGGTAATATTATTAGAAATATGGTGGTACACGTGGCCTGAAGATCAAGTTTAACGTGTATCACCGGTGGTACACATGGCACCGAACGTGTTAACTATGATGGATCTTGCTAAAACCTATAATTTATTGTTAACTGTTTAACTATCGATGGTTATTCTTCGACATACTGCTTGTTAAAAACTGCTACCAGATGACTGTTCGACTGTGACGAGTGATTAACTTGTATTACACGCTGGTTATAAGAACTGTCGATCGAATACTATATCTAAAAACTATATAATTGTCACTGATTAACTGAAAGTCCTCCTTTTTATCAAACCTTCGATCACTCTTTCCTTTTCAAAAGGAGGAGGAGTTGTAGAGCGAGGGACCAACCAAACCAACCAGAAAGTATGGCGAATGGTTTCCAAAATTTTCCATCGTCATCCCATTCTGAGAACGATCGTCTTCGATCCCGTTGCATAGACAATCCTTCGAATACGCACTTGTCATGTTCAAATTCCTAATTTGCCACGTTGGATTGGAGCACACCGTGTCATAACTGATACTCTTGACCTTAAGTGTGAATTTTTCGTTCTCGACCTCGCGAGAAAAAGGCAGAATCGTTAAAGGCAAACAGTGAAAGAAAGGCGTCCTCGCTCTGCCACGCCAGTTCGCTTTAAGGAATCGTATAGGGTAGGTTCTCTTTTGCAATGGAATACCCGGAACTATCGATTTCGAGTCAAAGCGTCGCGTTTCCGCAGGAGGGGCGGAGGCTATTGAAAATCAACGTTCAAGATTATCGAGTAACAACGACTTTGAAAGCTGATACACTTCTGAAACGCTCGACGGAGAGCAAACGACACCGAGTGCAAGTCCAATTGTTCGTTACATGCCGCGCATGTTACGAACCTAAATAACGTGTTTCCTTAACTGCTTTCTTTGTAACTGCAAGAAAGAAGGAAGAAGATCCGGAGTCTCGAACTTGGATATTGTTCTCACATTTTTTTGCCATACGATATGATTATAGATGTAATCTGTTGGATCAATTTTAGGATTATTCCCTTAAATTTGATTGGGCTTGTTAATTGGAAAGAAAAATCATTTGAAAAACAGACTCGAAAGGTGATCAGGTGACCAACTATTTTAATTAATTATTTTATAACGAATTAAAAATTCATTCGTCTTTCGAATATATTGCAATGTTATATAATTATCCCCTTTGAACTCTTGGTAAGAAATATTTCAAATATTTCACGTACAAACGAAACATTCAAAGGTTTAAATTAATAATCCTATCACACACACTGACGTCATTATTTAAAGATTCATGCAAGATTCTTACCTCGTTTATGCTTCTAACGTTGCGCGAGAAGATTAATTTCTGCGCGTCGGAATTCGGTGTAAACGTAAACGTCTGTTGAAACTGTTAAACCAGAATCGAAACTCTACTCGAGGATCGGACGGTGATAACCAGAAAGAAAAATTCTCGCGAATACGTTGTTCCTCGAAGCTTTCGCCAGCCAGATTCTTCCGGATAGTTTCGGCGGCGGAATTTCGACGATAAAAAATGATCAGCCGTACGTGCGAATAGCCGCTGCTGCTGTCGAAGATCGCGCAATTTAAAACACGTATCGCTCGGAGGCGGCGTTTCGCCCGACGATGGCGAGAAGCACGGCTCTCGAAAAGTTTATTAAAACTCCGGTAGGATTTCGTGCGGAAGTTTCGTCCCGGAAACTTCGAGACACGTAGTTGGAAACGGGAAGTTGGAAAGTGGCCGCTTTAAGAATTCTCTTTCAACGGAGCGCGGATTTACCCCGCCGCGAAATTCATTACGCGTCAAAATTTCCCACGGACCGGTGCCACCGCCATCGTCGTTCGCAACTTTCCTCCTAATCGTCCTCCGGACATTCCCCGTGTCCGTGTCCACTCTCTATCCACTCTATGTACTCGTCTCATACGAATATTGGAAACGTTCGTATATCCGAGTCGCCACTTTCAAGAATTTGAAAAACCGGGATATTTAGTTCATTGAATATTTAATATTTCTGATCAGTGGATCTTGGAATCTTTAATCCTGCAGTTGAAGGACTCTCATCTGTCTTTGATCCAGTTTTTTTTGAATCGTGCACATTTGTTTCTTCCATTTTTTTTTTCTTTCTTTGTTCCTTCCTTTTGTCAACTCATGCTTGTCACATGTCATTTTCTTTTTTCCTTTTTTCTCTGTCACATATCATTTGACCGCTTTTCGTAGTTACCTCTGCAGAAATTAGGTACAATTGGGTATTTCAGATCGTTTAAGAAATAAGGCCAGCAGATAAGAGTTCAACCATTTATAGTTTGTCCTAATACAACGTAAAGTCACCGTTGAATTTTAATCGTCTCTACGTATAAATAGACAAAATATCGGACGTTCGTATAGGACGTTTGCGTCATGAATTATGAGGTGGGACAAGAAAATTTTCGTCACTTTTTATCTTTGATGTGACGATGATGCGTATATTTGATCATCAATTGTTCAACAATTTCTCCCAGCCACGAGCTGCTCACCAAGTGTGCCGGTTTGTCCACCATGATTATTAGTTCCCTCTCTTGCAGAGCATACTTTCCCTATATTTCTTTAACTTTAGCAGCTACAGTAAAGAAAACAATTTATATGTATATCTAATGCGAGTATTGTGGCCGCGACGCTCCCACGCAATGGAGAGATGGATGCAAAGGAGGGGATAGCGTTAGAAAAAGTGGGGGCACGGACCGCCAGTTAGCCACCTCTGTTTTAAAATACGCGATAAGTTACATTTTCTGCTTACGTTAAAATAATTTCTTTCCAAGTTATTATTTTTTTCTTTCAATTTTGATTCTTCTCGCAAAGAAGAGAAATCTGGAAGCGTATGTACCCTTGTCTTTGAAAAATCAAAAAAAAAAAAAAAATTTCGTCGCTTGATTCATATAGCCTAACAGGAGCTTAACACGTCTGATTGCAGTGAGAGAGGTTACATTGTCGGAGCTCAGGGACTCGATAGCGAGGTTACGAGAGAGAGTGAAGCTAGTATGCCGAACGAGGGGCTCTCCGCCCCCAAGGGTGCACTGGCTGAAAGACGGTATACCTCTGCACCCTCGCAGAGGCCTCAGGATTCAACACAAACGGTGAGTCTGCTTTCAATTTTGATTTTGCAGCGAGAGACAGCCGGCTGACAAATTGCGCATAGTTACGTCACATCAGCGCACCGTGAACGTGTCAAAGTTCGTATTTATTCTTTTGCTCGTTTGCGACTGCGCGTGCTTTACAACGAATACGCGTGTCATTAATTTTGAAGAGAGATCGCAATTAAAGTGCAATTTGAACAGCTAGGCGATGCAAGAGAAAAAATGCGCTCTCGCTTTATTTTTTTTTTTTTTTATAACGACGCGATACTCCTGGTCGACGAAGAGGAATTCTACGCGAAACGAAAGTGTGCCTCGATCATTCTAAAACGCATCGCGGGTCACCGATGATCACCATGGCAATTAACGCGTTGAACAACAATTACATAGGACAGTAAATGCGTCATTTTCCATCCGATGAGTTGCACTTTCCTCCCTTCTCTCTTTCTCTCTCTCTCTCTTTCTCTCTCTTTCTCTTTCGTCCCTCGGATAATCGAGCGTGCGCGTTATTTATCAACCGACCCTCCTCGTATTTACCAGGAAAAAGTGACGGTACTGCGGTGAAAAGGAATTTCAATGGAGCCATTCCGCAGGGAAAAAACGCGACGCAAAAAACAACGAGGGTAATGCACGCGAGCATTTCGCGTGCATCTGAAAAATCGTCGCGGGGGTAACGACTTGTCGCGGGCGACGCGAAACTACGCCCCTCCTCCGGGAGGAAGTGGATGGGGGCGGGCACGCTTCTGAACAACTTTCGCGGCAGCCGAAATCGCGTAAACCGAAGGGTTTACGAAACGCTTGGCAAAACTTTAAAACAGCTTTATAACCGGATGGATAACGTACGACAAACTGCTGTCCCGTCTGTTCCCCGCGCTAATTCGCGATTAACGAAATCGTTTCGTGTTTGGCACCGAACAGGTCTCGAACAACGACCCGCGCGAACTTTCGCCGCTCGTTTTCTCATCGTTCTTCATCGTGCCAGCCCCTCTCTTGTCCCCCCCGCCCGTCTCTTTTCTCACGATTCAACGGCCGTGTAGCTTCTAATATCGCTGCCAAGAATACTACTCGCGTGTGACATCGATTTTTGTTCCTCCTCCCACCATTTGACGGTCGCGTGCCACCGAGCAATCGATCGTAACGATGTTAATCGCCATTATTACGCTCGATTTCTTTTATTACCATCTGTCGTGGCGCTCGCCTCCCCTCCCCCGAAGAGATCCGTCCGGTTCCGGCTCGGCTTCTGCTTCCGTTGCTCGCTTCTGGATCTGTTTGTTCCTTGATCCCTCGATCGTGTACGGTGAACGACGTCGTTTGTGCAAATGAAACTTTTTACCGATTTTGTCTTCATCTTTCGCTTCTGTGTTTCGGTTTGGTTGTTTTGCACCATAGTGTTGGAAGAAAATTAATTGACAGTCAGACAGCCAAAACAATTGTATTTGCTGTGTTTGTTTAATTTAATGAGACATTCAGTTTTTGTTTGTACACCGAGTTGATGATGCCATATCAGATTAGAACCTCTCTTAAAAAATCTCAAGACAAGTATTATATTTGTTTCAAAATTGGAATAATTAAATAACACTTTGTACAACAAAGAATCTACAAAGTATTAGTATGCGAAAATTTGTATTGTAAAATTCAATTTTATTAGAATACCGAATATTAAAAGTAAAATGTGTCCCAAGACTTTTGAGCAGCAGTGTACATTTATATATGTAAATAAATCTTCAAATAACTAGATCAACTTGCAACACAATTAATTGAAAATCAGATGTGTAATCGCACATTTTAATAATCCACTCTTTCTCTACGTTCAGATACTCCTACATTTCTTATTTTAGAATCGTACGAAAATAACAGATAAGAGTGTCACGTACAACATGAGTCACCGTACCGAACGATCAACCAGCTCGGAGTAATTGACGATTCGTAAGTTCCCGGCACACGGAAAACGCGCGGCACCGCGAGCCATTACCACGTCCCTGGGTGAGGCGTAATAATAATTTTCAGACGGCCTTTCGGCCGGATTTACTATCCACGGAGGAACGATTATAGCAAGAGAGAGCCGGCCGGCCCTCTTCTCTGATGACTCAACTGTTGGCAAGACTCTCTTCTGGCCGCTTCTGCCGCTCGCTACTCTTTAAAGATGATGTATTCGTGTACCACGCGTCGTCGTTCCCCGCGTGTATGTGTGTGTGTGTGTGCGCGTGCGTGCGACGCGACTTCTCTTCGCGACGCGAAAGCATATTGTAATGAAAACCGTCCACCGTCTTTCTCCTTCTTTGCCCGTCACACAAGTCCTCGCCAGCAGTTTCACAGTTTCGAGCTTTTGTCGCTCTGTAAACGGCCCGGCGCCGCGGTTCTTCATTCTCCTCAACGTAATCAACGTAAGCGTAAGCAACGCTATCTTTCCCGCTATATTGTACCAACTTGTTCTTTGAGCGGGCGCTTGTTCAGGCTGGCGAGGGGAAGAAGAGAAAATCGCGAGACGCGATATTTTCGCTCTCTCTCTCTTTCTCTTTCGACTCGCAACGAGCGTTTAATGCCCGTTTTTTAATTAGTTTTATGGCCGGCGGAAACTGCTTCGAAACGGCGCGAGAATCGATGGCACTCACCATCGCGACACACCACCGCCCCCTTTTTTTTCTTAGGGAATTTTTAACGAACCGTTCGCAAGTAATTGGAAGAAATTTAGGATTTTTTATATTTTTCTGTACGTGTACAACGAAGGGGTTCGATGCGTGACGAAAGGGAAAGGGAGGGAAAAAAAGAAGAAGGGGAAATCGCGTCACAAAGAGAAAAAGAGAAAGAGAAAGAGAGAGAGATCGTGTATGGGCGCGTACGAATTTTTGTCGCGACAGAATTTTTTATGCGACCACTCGTAATTAATTAATCGACAAAGGACACGCGAAAAAGAGTGTTTTCGATTCGACGGTTAGCGTTTAAATTACGTTCGATAAAGCATTTGTACACAAACGTAACAAAAAGGCAACCGAATCGGGATACAGGAAGAGGGAAATAATTATATATTACAACGATATTTGTAAACTTGTTTTCCCTTCGATTTTTATACGGTGGAATAATTTGAAAAGCTGAAACGTTCGACAAAACGAACATTCTGACGCGAGAATTTTCTGTCGAAAGTACAGTGATAATGTTACAATTGTATCACTGCAAAGCTCAAAGCTGAAGTAATAAAAGTAATGAAAACTTTGAAAAGAGATCGTTAGATAAAAGGCTTAGATTAAAACAATCTTAGGAACTTGAACATTTAGAAATATGAAATGAAAGGCAATTCTGATATGATAAAGCTCACACGGAAGAATTCGACCGTCAACATGCACGCGCGAGGATAAAATATTCAGTGTCCGACAAAAAATATCCACGAATTTGTTATTATCCCACTGCGTTAAGACGTGCGTCCGGTCGAAACTTCAGCTTCATCAGAAATTTACGACTCGCGGAGAGAAAACTCATTTTCCGTCGATGGAATTATTAGCGGCTGATGTTCGATCCGGTTCTACGTCGTCCATCGATATTTCGAGTTTTATTACCTCTCGCGGATTAATCAACAGCTCGTCGCGGAAGTTGCAGCCCGAAACTCTAATTTCTCGAACGATTCGTCGGGAATGGAGAAAGAGGCGGAGGAAAGGGAGAGAGAAGGAGAGAGGGTGAGAACGGGATGAAAATGTTTCGTGCCTCGCACGTCACATTCACACGCGGAATCTTTTATTCAAGCGGTTTGATAATATCTATATCGAGCAGATACGTTATTCCANGTTGCTGCCAGGAGAAACGAAATTAACGACCAAACGAGCGAGTAGGCTCGTGTAGCCACCGTATGCTCGCTGCATCTCCTCCACCGGATGAAACAAACGTACTTTCCCAGGGATAACTGCGACCGACCGACGAGCTTCTGGTAACTTCGCTCGTGTCCTGGACCATGGCCAAACGCGATTAAGTCGCTGCCCCCTTCTAGCAGGAAAGAAGAACAAGGTAGCGAGGATGAGGTTGAGACGTTGGAGGAGGGCCGATAGTTGAGAGATCTGCAGGATGTTTCTGCTGTTCGCGATGGTGCGACGCAATGACAACGTAGCCGATTCTTTCTATCGTTCTCTCTCAACGATGTCCGAGAGAGGTTGAGACGTTGGAGGAGGGCCGATAGTTGAGAGATCTGCAGGATGTTTCTGCTGTTCGCGATGGTGCGACGCAATGACAACGTAGCCGATTCTTTCTATCGTTCTCTCTCAACGATGTCCGAGTACGGATCATCGTTCAAGTGGAAGTTTCAACCAAATCGAACACAAGGTTCGATTAAATAAACTTGACAAACGTCGTCGTCGATGCGTTGAAATAAGAAAAATTGAAGCTACGTGTCGCCAGATTACACCACATCTTGACAAACCTCGTAGGTAAATAAATCGTCGACAGCGTTGAAATAGAAAACAAATCGGAGCTGCCGGAATAAAATTCACGGAAAGAGTGAATACATTCACGNGAATAAAATTCACGGAAAGAGTGAATACATTCACGGAGAAACGTCACGCCCGAATATACACGCTGATCTTAACGAAACAATAAAACTGCGCGATTATTGTACCACGAGATTTATATAATTCGCTCGTGTCCTGGAGAACGGCCAAACGCGATTAAGTCGGTGCCCTGTTCGTTCCCTCAGGACTGGGAAAAAGAAGGATACGTTCGGGGGGTTGAGACAAGGTTGGAAAGAGGCCGATACCTGAGAGATCTGCAAAGTGTTTCTCCCATTGCCGATGGTATGGCGTGTATTCTCTTTTTTTCTCTCCCTCTTTCTTCTTCTTTTTCTCCGGCTCGTTGTTGCAATTGCAATGGCGGTTGGATGTGGTCCAACGACAGTGGCATATCGGCCAGTTTACCCTGCCGAAATCCTGCCACGTGGAAAACGAGGTTCGACTGGCGAACGCGACGAGGGTGGAAGCCGAACGGAGAAAGCGCGCGGAAGATGGAAGCGGCGGGAAAGAGGGAGGGAGGGAGGGAGGAAGGGTGAGAGAGGACAGAGAGGGGAAAATCAACTGGCGATTTTCCACGGGGTTGATCCGCAACGAGTCCGGGGGCTAACTTACTGCGGCGGGTGCCCCTGCCCGTCGAGGCCCCGAATCAAATATTTATAGATTCCTTCGAGGGGAAAATGTATCGGCTGACCGATCGTCGAGACGTGCCGGAAATGCGCGCAGGCACATGGCCGTGTTCGGCCAACCCTTTGCTAATCCCTCCCCGGAAGCAGGGAAGGGGGGGAGACCCATCGACGTTTCCCGGGCGCAATTAACCCTTCGCATCCTTGGAATATTTATGAAAAGGCGTCTGGAAACTTTGTCCGTTTTCTGCCTCTAAAACAGAGGACTTACGGTTTTTCTTGCAGCTGCTTCCCGTTCCGAGTTTCCGAGCTCGCCTTCCCCCTCGAACCCTCCATTTTCCGAAGAAGACTCGGGGAAATTACTGCTTCGCGAAGACCAGCCGATCGCCCTTCTCAGCACTGGGATATTTACCTCGGTGTGTTCGCGAGAAAATAACGAGGCGGAAATAAAAGCAAAGAGAGATAGATATAGAGAGAGAGAGAGAAAGAGGATTGAAACTCCGTTAGCAAAATAAAGGGACTATATTGAATATACAGAATCCGCTCTCTCCGACAATTAGTAGCGATTAATTAAGAATATATTCCGTTGCCGTTGCGCCCGCACGGGTTGCTTCCTTTAAAGACCCATATCGTACGCTCATAATGGAACCTGCACGAAATTTCGGCGCGAAAGGCCGACACGACGTACCCCAAGCATCAGGGTCGCTCGCGCGTGAGATAGAGATAGAGAGAGAGAAAGAGAGAAGAGGAGAAAGCGTTGGAGACTAGCCGAGCTAGCTCTAGAGAGTCACGGACCCGAATGGGGAGGAGGTCGGCTGCCTTTGTGCACAGCAAATTAATAATTAATTAAAACTGATGGGCATCCGTGGCCAAAGCGTAGGACGCCGGTGCTTTCGGAAGCACGCGCGAGCCGCGAGACGGTTCGTTGTCTCGGGGAAACCTTGCGCCCGTCCGTAAGGCGGACGGGCATTTTTAGTCGTGGGGGATGAGGGCGGTTCTTGCTTTGTGGCAATTTGTTCCTTTCGTTAGACGGAAAGGGAAGCTTTGCCGAATTAACAACGTTCATTCGACATGCCCACTCTACGTTCCTTTCGTACTTTCCGTTCTCTCGCAAAATCTCTTCGAATCGTCATTTGTCTACCGATCGATATACATTTAAAAGATACTTGAAGAGACCGATCGAGTTGTCCAATTTTTTCGCTCGAAAAACTCGTAATTCGTTTCCTCGCCGACAACCATCAACTGGTGGCTGTTCATCTTTCCTTTTTGCCGATTTTTCTGGCAACGCGTGCGCGCGCACTGTTGTAACCTCGTCGGCGAATTTCGAAAAACGCGTTCGCGTAATGGGGGGAAAATACGATTGCGAATTGAAGTCGGCCCGGCCGCGTTCAATTCGCCGCGGCGACGAATTGCGGGAAAAATCGATTGTCCCGGCCGTAGTCGAGAGAGGGCACGACCTTGCACGCTCGAGAAAATCGAGCCAGACTTGCGGCGTTTGCGAATCAAATTACTGTTAGCCGTCGGCCAACTCCAACGCGTTAGTTTATAATTTAACAATTTTTGCCAGGACCGCGCACGCCAGCAAACGTTGTTTCGTTGCACACACCCGCAGTGTGTGGCCACGATGCTTTCTTTCACGCCACTTCAACAGTGAGCTTTCAAGTCTCGACGATTTGTGCAGGTTATTTTCATTGTAATACAGGTTACAACTCGTAATCCGTTATTAACCCATTAACGATTTCTCGCAACGTTTCCTATCAATTTGCGTTTGCAACAAACTCTATTTTTTTTTAATATTATCGTTGTTGTTATTTACTGTTTAACGAACTTGGACCTAATGAGATACAAAAATACAGAGATGTGATACGCAACATGATACAGATCAGGGTTTCTCAAAGTGTGAGCTAATATGAGATCGTGTAATTAAATTTGGGGGGATTTCAGCAGGGATTTTAGAAAAATTGAAAAATTAGCATGAATATTTGTCTTTTATATTACATGATGAAATTATATTCCTATATATACCAAAGGATTGTTTTCGAATAAATTTTCTTTATGATTTATCATCAGCAATGTTTCAATCCCTAATTATTTCCGGTCTACATACTTTTATACCCAGGATCGCTCGAATATTTTCTCGAATAAAGGGCGTGGCCAAGAGGAAAAGTTTAAGAAGATAAATGTGAAAAAAGCTCAAGGATACGTAGTTCAACGCTTTTTCTATTCGCTTATAGATTCTTACTGTAATTTTACGAAATTTAAGAGTTTGGAGGATTGTAATATTGTAAGAATTAGATACGTTCATGAAAAATTTAAAATAGTCCAGAATCATCGACGATGCAGAAATATATGAAATATTCAAAGTATCCTTCTCGTGATATTTAATGCACGAAATAATTCTTTATTTAGATCTCTGTTCCTCAAAGACTTTACTTTCTCAGAGGTAAGAATTTGCATTCTAATTATAACAGATTATCGCTCGGTCTGCGATATCGAAATATTTCGCGGACAAGGTACGCGCTCGTCTTCAGATGCTCGGCTGCTCGTTTGCTCAATGCTCTTGATACTTTCTTTTCCCTCTCGCTAGGTCGCCGCTCTCGCGTTAGCGCTGATCAAAGAGACTGCTGTACGGGACACGAAAATAGTTACATTCAAACTAGTGTTCTACAATCTATTCCATGGTAATTTTAACTCTTGAATGCTATAACACCACCGTGAGACAGCTCCCAATTCACCTTTACTTCTCTTTCGGAATTTTCTTATTACCTTTTCGAAAGAAGACTCGCTGTCGCGCTTCCAATTGTTTGCCGTGTTTATATTTTAACAACACGAACGTCTCCATGGATATCAACAATCGGCTAACTACAGCAGAATTCCGCGATACAGTCGATTTATCGGAACGAAATTTTAGTTAATGCCTGATTAACCGAACCTTTGTCGATTGGATTCATTAATCTGAAACTATTATTCAAGCGAAAAGTACTAGGCGGTGCAGCGCCGGGGCAGGTAAATTGGCCAACTATTATGCGTATTCCAATAATATAAACTATTTGCATAACAACTACGAATAAATTAAATTCTACCGTGCGTAATGGCAATCGTGAGCGTGATTAAAAATTTACCGACAGCGAAACGTCGAAACGTGTTTTACCCATGTTGTGTACGAACTCGCGGAATACATTCACTTCCTATAAATATTCGACCAAATGTATTGTGAATATCTCATCGACCGATAGAACTATATAACAATCGTATCTCACTATAGCTTCAACGAAATTTCAAAACATATTGTACAACGTGATATATATTTGTAAAAAAAAAAAAGAAGAGAAGTTCCCGCAAATATTTCGCGAGCAAAGAGCCTCAGCGTCGTTCGATCGACAATTATGGACAATTCTCTCGCGAGATTTGACTCGCTCCCTTTTGCGAAAAAAAGGGGAAAAAGAGGAAGCAACTGTCGGGAAAGACGAACAGTCTCTGAAAGACAGACAGAGGCGAGAGCGCCGCGAGAGGATATAAATTTACCGCGGCCTAACGTTCTTACTCACGCATTTCTAAGCGATGTCTCGCTTACGGATCCTCCCCCTCTGCCTCGTTTTTCGCGCGCGTGTCCGTATTTATTTAGATTCGCGACAAGGTCCAGCATCTCTGTCCTCCGCTGATGACTCACGGCCGAGCACGGCAGAAGGGGTGAAGAGACAGAGAGAGAGAGAGAGAGAGAGAGAGAGAGAGAGAGGCTCGAAGAAGAAATTCTCATGAGCGCAGTGCGGAGAGGAACAGCGAATGGAGCCTTTGCCAAGATTCTGCTTAGATTTAAATCGGTCCGCGTGTATCCTTCCTCTTTTCCTTCGCCTTTTCTAACCATCGATCCTCTCTAGAAATATCCTGACGGATCGCGGATAAACTCAAAAAAAACTTCGCGAAACTATTAAAAGATTCGGCGAGGAAAGACAACGCCGTTCCTTTTAATAACTCCTATGGGCAGGCATCTTTCCGAGTATCAATGAGTATCAATGATTCTTTCATTAGTATTGCGCGGAAAAATTTCTATCGGTGCAATTTCTTTTTCTTTTTTTTTTGTTTTTTGTACTTTCTCGTGAATACAATCTGCGCATTACTGGATTTTAAACTCTTAAAAACAATTAAATATTATTCCCAAGAAGATAATTGAAAAACTGGGACCAAGGGCACAGGTCTCTCACCTATGAAATGTATTTTGAACATTATTACGTGCCAATTGCGGATAAGTTCGTAAAAATGCGCAATTTTCACTCAGTGAAAAAAAGAAGAAAAGAAATGTAATTCTCTATGAGAGCTGTGGATCGAAAATTTCTGAATTATATAAATAAAAAATAAGAATTTTACACTTCTCGAAATTACGATAAGATCAAGGCTCGATTCGTTTCAATTCGTTTTAACATCGTCATCAATGGTTAAATAACTCAGCGAAGAAACATTTTCTTGGGCATCGCGCCCAAGGGTGTGTAAAAGTGGCGAATTCTGAAATTATTATCGATGTCGTGCAGCGACGAAAGAAGGTCGAGCGGCCTCTCACGCTACATGAAAAGGAAACCTCGTGAAAGAGAGAGAGAAAGAGAGAGATCGAGCGCGCAAAAGCTGCTTTTGTCTTAAAGGGATTCTTGGACGGGTGATACGGCAACTTTGACGCCGAAATCGGCTCGGAAAATTGCCTCGCGACCTGGTATTTCCACCGTCGCATCGAGCACCGGAAAATTTCGGTGGAATTAACCTCCGCTGAACTCGCAACAAACAGTCGAACGTCACTTGTAATTCCATTTCGTCAGGGGAAATTTTTAACGTTATCAGGGAAACACTGAGCGCTGCTGAATATTCTGTTCGGCTGGTGAAATATCGATATTGATGAGTCTCTTTGGACACGGGAGACCTTACTCTGATAATAAAAAGCTAACCTAATATTGACGACATCACCTTTCGATGACACGCATCGCGCTTGCTTTTCCCTCGGATACACTTACGAAAAAAAAAAAAAAAAGAAAAAAAAGGGTGACGAAGAAGAGGGACAAAGAGCAAACGGCAATGGCGAAGAGGGGCAGAGGAGAGCGAGGCCGGAAGGTCGCGAAACTAAATTTCGCGATGAAAGGGGGCAGTCGGGTCCGACCGAAACCAGCCTCTCCAAGAAAGCGGAAGTGGTCGCGGAG
This sequence comes from Lepidotrigona ventralis hoosana, assembly GCA_002806875.1. Classification (NCBI taxonomy): domain Eukaryota; kingdom Metazoa; phylum Arthropoda; class Insecta; order Hymenoptera; family Apidae; genus Lepidotrigona; species Lepidotrigona ventralis. The sequence goes on along the minus strand of NIPQ01091175.1, from coordinate 48,224 downwards.
AGTAACTTTCGCGAAGTGGGAAGCTGGACGAGGCGGAAGTCGAACGTGGCGGAGAACTGGATGGAAAAGGGAACGAGGGGGGCCTGTGAGGGTGAAGAATAAAGGTTGGCAAAGATGGGCAAAAGGGCGAAAAGAAGAGAAACGGCGAGCCAAAATGGCTCTTGACGAATCAGGGCGTAACCCGCGATATACAGACGCGGACGTGGAGAAGAAGGAGGAAGTATAAGGCGAAGAAGACTTTTGCAGAAAGAGGAGAGAGCCGTGAAAGCGGCTCGATGGTTAGGCGAGATTAGGGGCGCGGGCAGGCGTGTACGAGCGAGGCGCTCTCGAAAAGCTCTCCAGAGGACTTCACCGGTAGGCCACTTCATCCTCGCTAAGAACTATAGCAGATTCTTTGGCTTCTTTTCTTCGCCACCGCGGCAAACAGGCCGCCGGACTTTCCAGCCAAAACCTTTGTCCCGATATCTCTCTGCCATCGACTCTCTCTCTCTGCGATCGTTTGACCTTTTTCGCAGGATATCGAGTGCCTTGGCATCGCCGCACTCACCATCTCTCGCTCGTCTATCGGTCGTCTATCCGTTCTTTCATTCGCTCGACCAAAGTCAAGAATCTCTTTCGTCGTAACGTTGCCTGACGTCTACAGATAAAACATACTAGTTGAGAATGTTTTTCTTAAAATTTGACGTTCCGAACGTGTATAAGGCGTGTAAACGAAGTGGAAATGAAAAATCAACGAGACGAGAGAAGCAACGTATTTGCCATATTTTTTACTCAGTGGACTCGAAAAGCTCCCTCCCTTCCTCCACAGCACGATTTATTTCAAGATTTCAACAAACAGACAAAACGACCAACGTACGTACGTAGTTGCGAAACGAAAAAGCGTCCTGCGACAGAGCAGAATTTCAGGTGAAGCAACTTTACTCTCGCAGCATCTTTCGCAGAGACACGGAGAAACGAAGATTCTCCCGCAGTTCGATTCACGTCAGACGACTTAACTCTGAGAAATTTTTCATGAGGCGAACCGGGCGAAGATTCTCTCGCGGTTCGCGGAAACAAAGGAGAGAACGACGTTCCCGGCGCTCGCCGCGGAAAACGACGAGCGATTAATATGAAAACAGGCGGAATAATATCGCAGTTTATTTTCCGGTCGAACGAGACGCAAAGGGCGAGCGGCAATAACGCGATCCCGCGGCCCTTTGACCGAACCTGAAACGAGAGATCGCAACAACGCGGATACAGAGTGAAAAGGTGGCTGAAAAATGCATAGAAAGGGTGAAACGGTAATGGGACGAGCCGCATAAAACGTTGCTTCCGCGAAACATTTGCCTTCAAAGAGACGAGCGTTATGACTCACGGCCGAGAGGGTGGATGAACGATCGCGTCGTCGAAGTCGCGAGAAAGACGGAATTTGAAATCAACCCTGAAAAACTCGTAAGAAAGCGAGTCTCCTTGGAACTACGATTAAACTCGTTTCTCTTCCGTAAAAAAATTCTCACGACTTTGACATGATCTCGAAGATTGAAGTGCCACCTTTGCAACTTGCCGTACGTACGTTGAAATCGTAATGTTTCGTCCTACTGTTGAAAGTTCGACAAAAAACCAAAAAAAAAAAGAAAATAAATTATGCAATTTTTTTAAGGGTTCGTTATAAAGAGAGGCTCGAATCTTCGAGATGATGGTCGCGAAAGAAAATTTGCTCGAGAGAGTTAAATGACCAGCGAATAAATTCACCTTCGAGCGAGTTCTCGAAGAAATCCACCAAAAGATCCCAGCTTTTTGGGGAGGGAATCCCATCGCGGAGCCGTGCAAGCCGTGGCAAGATGAACGAATCTTTCGGACAAAGAACAGCCATGCTACGGAAAACTGGCCGGATTTATGGCGACCGGCGTTTTTCCAAGCGGGCACTCCGCTTGAAAGCGCGAGTCTCCGTTTCGTCACCGGGCGAAATATCAGCGAGCGGTGGTGCGCTTTCTCCGCGCAGGTAGCCAGAGGTTCGCGAGCGTTCGTATTTTCCGCTTGGTTATAAATATCGTGACCCATCAATGCCACCGAGGTCACCATTCACAGCGGGGAAGGCGAGTTGAAGAGCTTCAATGCTTCGACCGTCTGCTCGTCGTTCGTGTTGGCTTCCCGCTCTTTCTTTCGCTATTTTTCACCCGCTACATGTTACATCGAGTTTTTTCCGCCTCTTCGGGATTCGGTTCTTCGGCTCTTCTGAAGCGAAACGCTGTGAAAACGTCCGTGGTTTCAACAACGTTTTCCCGAATATATCGAAAATAATATCCGATAAATCGCGTCGACGCGCGATAAATTACGAGTGGCGAGACGAATAGACCGTGTCATTTATGTAAAACAGTTTAGTCTGGCGTCGCGGCTGGCTGACTTATCCCGGCGCTGTTAAACAAACGTAGGAATAAAGCATCGCCGCAAAAAGACTCGTGGCTCGTGTTTTATTTTAATCCGATCCCCCTCTGGCTCACTCGCTTTACTCTCGATCTATACGTTCCTCTCTACGATTACGTTACATTAGTCATTGATGGTCGCGTAATTAATAAGCAAACTTAACAGACTTGGACTTTTGTCACTTCGCGATGTTCACTTCAATTGTGCTCATTTTAAAGAATCAATTTTCTCTTTTTTTTAATGCAGTTTTAATCTGTGATATAATTTAATAATAAGCACAATAATAATAAATTATTGTCACTAGATAGCAATGTTTGAGAAAAATGGGTACACCTAATATTTCATACTCTTAAAGTTTTTTTTCAAAAACTTTTTCCTTCTCTTTGCTACAAAACGAGACACGAAGCTAAAGTTGCTTTTTACTTTCCCGAAATATTACAAGTTGAAAATAATTTGAAAAAAAGAAGAAAATTGTCCACTTTACGTTACGACTTTAAAGTGGTCATACTGAAATCGAACTGTAATCGTCCTTTTCTCGTCGTTTCACTGCACTCGGAACGAGCCAGAATACCGCCAGAACTGGAATAACCTAACTCGTAACTAAAGACCAGAATAACCTCGCTGGCTGGCTAAAGTCACTGATAACTAAAGGGTTAAACAAGCAAGCCAGGCGGCGAGGGAAACTCGCGCGACGCGGGGAAACTTCGCAACAACTGCGGGACAGGCGTTGAGCCGTCTGGCGAAACTTTTGCCAGGAACACAGAGAGATAGAATCGATCATCGGGATGTTTTATCGCGGCGTGTTGGCGAACGCCGTGGAAACTCGTGGAAATTTCGTGCCGCGTGGGACGCGGAATTCGTGGGCCGCGATATATATGTCGGGGAAAATCCGAGCTGCCACGAGACGAAGAGTTGGAATCCCAATGGGTCCCGGGTCCCGAGTCCCGGACTATTTCTCGGGAACAGTCCGCCTGGGGAGTCCTCAATGCCCAGAACGTTCGGAATTTTCCTTCCCGTGAATTCGAGTAATCGAGCCCCTTCGGTTTAGACGTTCACCGATCGCTAAAACTCGCCGGAATTATGGAATCGTTAACGCGCTCCGCTCGTTCCGCGTTAATGCTCCCCGCTGGATTAAAATTACAACTAACGACAGAGGGGGATCCGGCCGACTCGAATTACTTTTACGAGTTTGAGACGACACCTTTTCGAACCCGAATGCTTCGAGCAACTAACAGAGACAGGACGTTGACTTAGAAAGGATTGCTTTTTTTTTAAATTTATTTCAAATACGGAATACACGACGTGAATACTGCATTTGTCATTCGTATTTGTAGAGACTTTAAGAAGCTGAGTCTTTTTTTTTATGTCTGGGCCATTTTTTGTTCACACTAATAAGAGCAGTTGTTACTCAATCTTTACGATGGCATATTTGTACAATTTTTAAGAAACTGTTTAAAATTTAGTCTCTTCTATATATCTGGGCCATTTTATGTTCGTGCTGATAAGAGCATAATTTCAGCGCAACATGATGTGGCAGTGTGAGATTTCTCAATCTAGTTTAAAACTAGCTGCAAAGAACTGAAGCAAGTGATGAATAAATTCTTCATCTCGTACCAGAAAATGTATTTCTCTGAGAATATAAAAAATGATGCGAGAGACCTATGTTGAAAAACAACTATAACTATAACTAGTAATAAACTACGTATATATCTACTACTGTTATTTTTTTATAATTTCGTAATGACAGAATAGCGAAATGGAGAAAAGAGCGAATGAAACGATCGCGAGGGAGTCGGTGAAACGCGCGCGTCTGACTTATGGCCGACGCGAATTCCTTTCGCCTCAGTGACGTAGCTCCGTGACGTAGGCTCCGGTAGCGATGATCGCGCTGGAACCTATGCAATTTCGGACGAGACTTTTCGTCGAAGGCGACGAAAGCGGTATCGAATTACGTCGGTGTGTGTCGTCTCCGAGTCACCGTGGCTGATTTAACGAATCAGTTACGTTGGCGAGATGCGAATAACGATGGCCAGACAACGCGACGCTTCTCGGTACGCTCGCCCGACGAGACACCGCGCGCACAGCGTACGTTCCAATTTTAGCACGGGACAGCTCAGTGCCGTAGTGGTAACCGAACGTGTTTTCTCTTCCTGATGCCTCGTCTAATTTCCATCGAATTCCCCTCGAAATCGACCTTGTCGTCGAAAAATTCCGTAAAAAGCACAGACCATTTTTCTTTGAAGCTTTCCTTTATAAGAGTACAATAATAATGTACCTGTCATTTTTCCAAAGTTCGTTTAAATATGTAGGAGACGATGACAGTATGCATTTTACATTGTATCCATGTAAATTCATCTGTTGCTTATATGAAATCCCACCTTGAGATGGAGAAAGAGGGTTGAAATGAAAGTTGAAGTTAAATCAAGATTTGGAAGTACTTCAGCCAGTAGGGGGGGGGGGGG
>NIPQ01091175.1:13337-43343 GCA_002806875.1 Lepidotrigona ventralis hoosana | reverse complement strand
GGAAGAAACTATACCACTGTAAGGTACGTTTGTAACAATGTTTCGAATTTTTTGAAATTTCTTGGTATTTTAATCGTCGAACGTTCCCTTATTCCTGAATCCTTGCGGGCGCCAAGCCACGCTTGCAGCGAAGTTTCGAATTTCTGCGAATTTTTTGGGACTTTAACCGTCGAATTTCCTTTGCCAGGTGCGGCCGCATCGGTGTCGATGGCACAGGGTCGATCTGATTGACCAACGGGACAGAATGGATTCCTAATGGCGAACAGAGGACTATCTGTCTTGTAATGGAAACGGCACGTCGTGCCTCTGCAGGACGAGGCCGGCCTGAAAAAAGCGATATACACGTCGAAACGGCAACGAGAGAAGGAGGAAACGAACGAAAGAACGAACGAGGGAACGCGCGCCGCTTCTCCATCTTCTGACCCTTCTGTTTTTCTTCCATCCCGTGGAAGCAGTTAATGGTTTTCTTTTGGCCGGGCCGTGTTAGTGCTTCTGTCGGTTGAACGGCTGCTCTCTTTCCGTCCTCCGACGAGACCGAGGAAGAAGGGGCAGGTTTCTTTGCAGTGGCCGGCGTCACCCCGTTGTTCCAGCGAGACTCTCCTCTCTCCCTCGGGAACGGAGATCGTATCGAGAGCGTATCGCCGACGCGGCGCTCCGTATTCGCGTTTTGTATCGTTGGACATCGACACGAACAACCTTTCAAAGGATAAAGCTCGATAAAGCTTCTTCCTCTATTATCGGCTTGTCCCTTACCGGCTCCTTTCCCGCCAGCCAACCGTCCCCGAGATTCGAGAGAGTCGAGAGAGAGAGAGAGAGAGAGAAAGGGTCGAGAGTCGGAATCAGGAAGTTGCAGACGCGTGCTTTTACGAGTGCCTCGAGCACATCCAGCATACGGCCAGACCCTCTAAAACACACTATGAAAGAGCAAGCGGGGGGGGGGAGAGAATACAAAGATGCCGTCTTTAGATACGTTCCCGACTGAGAAGCAGTCGGGAAAGGGCGGGTTAACAACTCGGCGAAGGAAAGGGGCGAATGAGAGAATTGCTGGATACGAAGAGACTGGCGAGATTGGCGAAACGAGTGCAGAAAGGACCGTTTAACCCTTTATAATCTTCGATCACAAGAGACGAATATTAATTAGGAATATTAGAAGAAGACAATCAAGTTATAATATTTCGTGGATGATTCTAAATTTGGAAACGATTACCCTCCCCGGAGCGTTTTCTGTTTTATTCCTATTTTAGCTTATTCTATTTTATTCTATTTTAACTTATTTTAACGCTACTTATCAAGCTAATAAGCTCAATTATAGTATACTTGTAGACTGATATTCGTATAATAGCTTGAACGTAACGATATTCGGACTAATTTTTTAAATATTTCTTTAAAGTGTGACAACGCCGCTCGTAACAATCTTATGTAACAGAATATTACAAAAGATGTTTTTCCCTTTATTTTTTTCGATGCACATACATACATACGTGGATAATTAAAAAGTAATTAACAAGCCATCGATCGATAACCGTTGACCACCGAAAAACTGAAAAATTAATCGGCCAGCGACCGATAAATCGTTAACATAAAAAAGTCCGATTAATAGGCTTCCCTCTTGGTAGATAAAGTATTAATTCACTTTTTTCAGCTTCCTTCGCGAAACACCATATCGGCCCATATTTCCAATGAATCGCTCGTCGTGTTTTATCGTCCCGCGCGACTCTCGAACCCCCGAAGAAATCCGCGCGACTCTCTCTTCTTGCTTGTGGGTCGCCGAACACAACTGAAACGAACCGAAAGCAGCGAACGCGCAAGAAAACAGACTCGAAAAGCCTCGGGAAAAAATTGGGGAACTGTGAAATCCCGGGACAACTCGCGAGCCATTCATATTCGCGGGAAACGTTCAGGTGAACGGGATTTCCTGACAAACTCTCGTCTGACTCTCCCTCTCCCCCTCCCCCTCCCGCCACCGGTGGGAGAGCTTTTTCTCTGTTTGCGTCGCGACATCAGGATCGGTCTGGGATCGCCCTCCCTCGCTCTAACTCCCTTGGGCGAGGGTGACAAGCGGCAAAAAGGAAAGAGACACGAGGAAAAAGAGGGAGGACAGAGAAATTAAGCGTAAATTAAGCGTAATACCCGCATGGCGGGTCGACGTCTCGGCGAGACGACGGGAACGAAAAGTCTGTCAGAGATTACTCCGGGATCCCATTCGGAATAGAAAGTCGCCTTGTCATAGAAATAATACCACTCGTGCGACTAATTGACTTTAGAACGGCTTCAGGAGCTATCAGTTTCCCATTTCGGAGACGATTAATCCTTCGTTTCTTCTTTCCTCGTGACTGGAAAGAAATTTTTTACAACTCTCTCTCTCTCTCTCTCTCTCTTTGCCGAACGTTTCAGCAATTTAGAATACATCCACCATTGTCTTTCTATTAAACTACTAAGAGGTCTTAGCAGCGAATTTAGAATTAGATATCAGAATAACGATAATATTTAATCCAATATAATTTCAATATTATACATCGGTCAAATTTAACAATGTCGATTGAAATTGGAAAAAGATTGTGCAAAATTTCAGCCAATTTCAGCCCCGTCCATTGAGATATTGATACAAACAAAAAATAAATTGGCTACCAAAGGGTCGAGAGTCGAGGACAACAATTGTGTACTCTCGCGTGCACTCTTCGCGTGTGTTTTCCAATTCGAGACGAGCAATGGGGAACAGGGGAGGGGAGGGGGGGAGGGAAATACGAGTTAGCGAGCAGCGTGGAAATTACACAGGCACAAATAAGCGTGCGACGCGCGGCCATTATCTGTAATGCAGGCCACGAGCTTAGCAGTGGAAATAAGCTGCGGAAAACGGGCAGATGCGTAATTCGTATTAATCGCGAGGCGGAATGGCTCCGGCCCGAGCGAGTTTTGATAACGCGCGGCCTGGCGTGGCCTGGCCTGGCCTGGCGCGAGGGGGTGGGGACGAAAAGGGGGAGTGGCACGGGATCTAGTCGCGACAGTCTAAATCCGGTGGAACGTTAATAAACGAAAGGTGCGCCCGTGGGACGTGTCGCGCGGAAATGAATTTCTCTATGAGAGCCGGCGAGCAATAATTGCGCTGCAGAGACGCTCGTAACGTCGCGCGGCAACGAGCGACGCCGACGTCCGGCTTCGGTTTTATCGCGGCTCGCGTCGAGGCAGTTAGCCCCCGTGAATTCTACTCTTGGAATTAAGCCGAACGTACGAGCGCAATACCTGCTCCGTACGAGTCGTTCCACGCGCGGAAATAAAGAAACTAGAGTGTCTGTCTGATATCGGGGATCAATCTCGAGGCAATCTGGCGAAACCTGACGCGATTATCGCAGCTTTGACAAAGGGGACAAAGCGTAGCAGGAGCGCTGAAAAATCTGTGTTTGCAAGGAGGGAGGGAGACGCCGCGTGTGTTTTACTCGAGTTCGCGCGTTTAATTGAATCCGTCCATTCGAAGTTTATGGATTCAAGAAATCTGTATGATGTTCGATAAACTGTGTACGAAGCAATATTTCCATTCTAGCAGAAGTAGCGACAGCTAGTGATGCGTATACGAGGCGAAAGAGAAAGTAATAAACGAGGGTCGTCGAGAATTTTGAAACGATGCCTTGCAATCACAAAGATGTACAAACGCTTTCACTAGTAATTTAATTTGTTAAGGACATTGTTATGTATTGTAGCAACAAAAGGGTTAATTCTTATGTCTATCTAAAAGAAAAGAAAAAAAACACCACATATACACCTATGAGCCATAAATTAAATTAAAGGTTAAATAAATCAATCAAGTACATACGTCTATCTATTTTATATCTTCCTCGAGATAGATAAATGAATTAATCACTGTGTACACTTCTCAAACGCGCGAAAGAATGCCTGCAACAAACAGATCACGCGTGTGACAATAATAACATCGCGCGTTACAGTTACGTCGTAGAGATTCGATAAAAGCGCGGCAAGTGTCCGCGTATCTTTTGAGCGGCGTTGCACATGGGCGATTTGACGAGCGTTATTGCGCCCCGAGCGAGATTTACGAGGCGGCCGGTGTGAATTGGCCGCCGTTTGTTACGCGATCAACGGGGGAAATATGATGAGGAAAAAGCGCCGACGTAGAGTTAACACGTGGCTTGAACGACGTTGCCACCCTCCTGCGCGAGAACTTAGTGTAGCGTTATTTCGATGGTATAGTGACGTAGGTGACTGTAAGTCAGGAAGAGGAGCTTTATTGAAACGTTAAGGGGCACGTATTCTTACTTATCTCGCGCGGCTGCATTCATTCGCAGGATGATCGTAAAATCCATTCTTAAGTCGGCCTGCTAAGCTCCTGAGTTACCGCCTAATCTTTTCTCGGTGTCGCCGCTCTACGGAACATGCGACTACGTGCACGTTCGAAGTCATTGGATATTTCCTTATTATATATGCAACATGATAATTAGATGACCAACCAGGCCTGGCAATATTGGCTCAGTGTTAACACTGTTTGTGAATAGTCTCCTCAAAGTGAACACCGCGAACGCTCCTTTCCCCCTCTCTGCGATTTTGCGCAAACAAGATACAAAAAGGGGAAGCGCTGAGAAGAGAAGAGCACTCTTATCCGTCAGAGAACCTTCTCCCTGTAACGTCGTATCTCCACGGTTGCGACGTATAATAGAATAAAAGTATAAGTGTCGTTCCAGTGTCGTTCTTTCATGCATAAAGTTCCACGAGCTCTAGTTCTGAAAATCTGAAAAAAAAAACGTGACATTTGTTGAAAAAATTGCAATCACACACGAACGCGCATCGTACGGAGTACACATGTAGATGATAAATACGCGAGCTTTCCTCGGTTTCTTTGGCAGAGAAGAAATCTTCGGTATCCAATTTTTCTCGATAACTGGTCGAAACTTTCTTCTGGGATAAGGGACGGTGTTCGCGCGAGAGTGGAGCGCGAGTGAAGGGTCAAGCGTGCGCTCGTTGAGTCTGTTCATCCCCTTTAAGCGATTTCACATGCGCGAGATGCACGGAGATACAGCGAGAAACGGTAGAAACGTGTTGGCTATAAAGAGGAGAGAGGCGGCAGGATCCAAAAAGAGAGAGAGAGAGAGAGAGAGCAACGGACACGGCGAACGAGCGAAAGAGAGAGAGAAAAAGAACGAGACGCGGAGGCTTGTGGCGCGAGACGAGCAGACGAAGAGGCGCGCGATGGATCCAGCAGGAAAGGGTTTCTAATTTGGTGCCGCGGCAAAAATCGACACTCCGTCTAGACTACCGCCACTCTCCGGTTAGTAGGCGCATATATATGCCACCGCGAGAGAGAGGAGAGAGAGAGAGAGAGAGAGAGAGCAAACTGGTCAAAGGAGAGAGCAAATGAGCGAGGTAAGGGAGAAACGCGGAAAGAGAGAGAGGAGAGGGTCAGACGAAGGGAAAGAAAGAGAGCTGGAGAGGCACGGCCCGATGGAGAGGGATAAACCGAGATTTCTATTTATGTATTCCACCTCGTTCATGACTCCGGCCCCGTCTTTCGCGCTCTCCTTTCATCTCGTTACGTTTTTGCGGCCGGTTGGCCCGCCGATCCTCCTCTCTCCTGGCCTCCGTCATACAGCCCTTACGCGAAACCCCTTTGACGCGTTCCAAAGAGGAAATCGATCCGCCAGAATTTTCTAACGACTCAGCCCAAGCGGATCCCAGACGAGCGCCGAGCCACGTCTGCCACGTCTGGAGACCAAACGCCGTCTGCGGAAATTCCTTTCGAAAAGTTTCCGCGAGGAGTCTGCGTCGTCTCTCGCAGGCCGTCGCTCGGCGGCAGCCTTTTCTGCTTTTAATTACTCTCAGGTTGGCGATCAGGAATTTTTCCGGCGGGAGTTGCCGGCGGACCGAGGGGGTAAAAATACTTTTGCTCGAAATTGATATTACTCGGCATACTTCGAACTGTACCTGTCCCTTCGAACTGTGCCATATTGAAAGTTCGTCCAAGATCGCTCGAACTGAAGGACCACGGATCTTTAAAATTTCTTAATATACGTTTCACAGGTCACGAGTATTTTAACATCGTCCGAGAACTAATACTCTATTCATGTGGTCAAAATGGCAACCACATTTATTATATATTTATGATTTATGAGTGTATTTTTAGATACCCGAGTGATATTCAATAAAATATATTGAACAGAAGCTATTATTAATTTCTTCTTGCCAGGAATATTCTACTTTAGTTGTCGGTAATTCTAATGTTAATGGCATAGTTCAAATCGAAAAATGGGTACCAAATATAAAGTAAGAGAAGAAGGTTGAATAATAATACCCGATACTAAAAAAAAGATCGCTCCTTCGCATTAGATTTAGCACTAGAACTATCAAAAATAATCAATTTATAATTTTAACAGAGTATTTTTAAATACTCGACTGATCTTTGACAAAATATATTAATAGAAGCTCGTGTTCTTTATTGTATTATTTATCTTGCGCCTTCAATTTCGTTTCTACGAATATTATAATTTCAATTCGTGGTCCTCATTCTGGGAGACCTACATTCATCCCCATTGGCCGTGTGCGTAAAGCACGCGTACGAGCTTGTGCTCTCGATGTGGACACGAGAAAGCATCGCGTATAAAAGACGCGTAAAGGCAGCAGTGAGAAGGTAAAAGGAAGAAATCGAGGTTAATCCAAGGGGCCGCGCAAATTGTGTTCGCCGCTGCTGCTCTTCGCTTTCATTATCTTTAACTTCTCTCTCTCTCTCTCTCTCTCTCTCTCGGCCTGTTTTACCTTCCGCCTGAGAGGGCAATTACCCCCGTACAACTCCACCCCTTCTCCACCGGTCCGTTCCAGGCGATCTCTCAATTCTTTCGTCGCCCTTCGATCCGCCCCGAGTGCGCCGCCGAATTAAAACTTCTCCGGGTTCCCGCGAGAATCTCTGAGAGTACGTTCTCCTCTGGAAAGCGATTCGACGCGCGATCCACGACGTGCGGATCGACGACGAACTGGAACGTGAACTTCTTACTTCCGACATTCAATGTTTAGAACGAATCGCCAATCGGCAATCGATGTTAAATTGTTTACATTCTTGAAGAAAGTAAACATGAAATTTGTAATCGCAAGGAATTAGAATTTAAACGTTAGAATGTACTCGTTCTTTTCTTTCTCGATCGATCGAACGTTTTGTTGCTAATGGCACGTAAACGCATCGACATCTCAAAATGAAGGAAAATCAATATTTTATATATCAAAATAAATTTTATAATTAAAGACACGTCGATTAAATGATTTCATCGATGTCAACGATTTATTTAATTATCGTGAATCGAGAAACTATGCCGAGTATGTGTCAGAAATAAAAGTCTCGAGCGAGAGTGAAAGAAACCGGCGGAAATTTAGCGCGAACGGATTACAAGCTGGATCGAGCTTTTGCTACAGGAACGTCAGGCGACCACCATGGCGAAATTAATAACAGCGTCGACAGGCTAGAGAAAACATCGATCTCGCGGCAATTAAGGGATTATACCGCGGGGTATTCATGGCGCAACGGGCACGGAAATTGCGTTCGATCCGATCGCGATCTGCGCGGCGCGCGCGTTTCGTTAATCATCGCTCCGGCTGAAATGTTGGGGAATTAGTCGAAAGTGGCGCTATCCGTTTTATCCTATCGCGTCGTTTCAAAATCGCGGCGCCGGCCAAGCTTGAAAACCAATTCGCGGTGACAGCTCCCTGTACACATTATTGTGGATTATGGCAGCAGCACGTTTCGTTCCCGTCAATTATTCGCCGAAAAAGGATATTCTATCGCGATGTTTTCACGTCGTACGATCGTCGGGATAAAAAAGGAAAAAAAAATCTATGAAGCGAAAAAGAACAAAAATTTACGAAAAAAAAGAAGAAATAAATAAACAAATGAAACGAAGCGAGAGAATTGACAAAAATCGAAGATTGCAACGGCTGAAAGAACCTCCTACGCGTTCTTTTCTACGCGTACTCCCCAACTTTTCCATTGTTGTGTATTCAAAATTGACGGAGTCGCGGCGAATTATATAAGTCAATGTTGGCCGAGCAACTCTTATTCTTCCAAAGGTTATATTAAAGTCAAATATTAACTCTCCAAGGCTGCTAACTCTTTCGCTTGCTCCTTTCATCAACCGAGTTCTATATCGCTGCGTTAGAAATTAAAACCTCTCGCTGGCTTTCATCGGGATGAATGATTCAGTTGATTCAGACCTTGCTGCGTAGTTATCCGAACGGTAAACTTTTGTGGAATAATAATGGACCTTCCGCTTATTGTTGCGTGGACAGATGCTTTTAATTAGAAATTCTCTTTCGTCTTGTGACAGACTTGTGCAGAGACAACAAGAGCACAGCGAAAGATTTAATCCTTTCTCTTAAAAAAGGACATTCATGATTGGTGCGTATATCCTTCCGAGTTTCGAAGGATCATCTATCGAAGGAAACGAATAACTCGGTGGATTTGCACTACGTTTATTGGGCGATAAGTCTGATTGACTGACGACTGTGTTCGACAAAGCTTTTTTCAGAAATAAATTATATTTACAATGTTTAACATATTTACGAACAGAAAGCAATTCTGCTTTGATCGTCCAGCGGAGAGGATTTGAAAATAATGAATTTTTTTATAATGCAAAAATCAAGATTTTTATTTCATCCGTAATTTGTGTTCGAAAATTTATTAACTAATTAAAATTTTATATATATATACACTATAATGTTCGGGAAATTTTGGGAAAGTAGTGGGACTCTATTGATCCTGGTCATAGTGCTCCTGCTCCTGCTCCTCCTCCTCCACTATCAAATTTTCAATAAACATCTAGACTAAAATATAGTTCGACAATCGTAGGTACAATTGTCAGCGAGCCAGTTTTCGTGAACCGACGCGTTTCGATGCGAATTTTGGATTCGATCGCGTTTCGATCCCGTTTTTGTAAACGAGATAACTTGCGAAATAACTGACGCGAGACGCGGGTTTTCGGGAACAGATCGATGCGGCCGGTATCGATCGTCATCGATGTATTTCCGTTGCAGAGGGAATTCCGGCGGCGTTCGAAAAGTTATTAAATTTGCCGGGCGTCTCGAGGGCAAGTTCGAAAGCTGCTCGCGAGTAGAAGTTTCGGCTTCTTCATACGGAAAAACGAGTTTTCCCTCGCCGGGGATAGAGAGAAGTCCGGAGATTTCGCCAAGACCTGGAGCTCTAAACCCAACGGAAGCTCTCGCAAGGCAGGCAAGGAGTGTTCGGATCCACGGCGCAGGCAAAACTTCCTGTTTGCCCCGTAACTTTGCCAGGAATCTTCCGCCTCGACTGGGAACTCGACTCAGGGAAGGTGCGCCAAGTCGATGGAGGCACACATCGCCTCCGAGACTCACCGCACCCTACCAGCAGAAAGACAATGAACGAACTAATCCGGCTATCTGGCCAGGTTTTCCGCGTTTGAATATCGCGAGAGTAGACTTGGTGTTTGCACAGCTAGAGTAATCTGTGCCTTGGAGAAGCTGTCTAATGAAACGTTACACATTGTTGTCTGTTCGCAGGCGGAGATCGAAAGTGGTGATATCGTCCGCGAAACCGGAGGACAGCGGCAGATACGAGTGCGTTGCGGAGAGTACTTCCGGTCATCGGGCCTCACTCGCGGCCCAGCTTCTAGTCGCTCACGATACGAGAATTCCGGAAACCAGTGAGTATCGTTTCAATGTTTCTCACGGCACGTAACAGCTGCTCGCTCGAAAGTGCTCGAAAGCTTCTTTTACGAAAGGAACTTCTCTTGCACGAATCTTTCATTTTCAATCGGCTTCAAGTTTTACCGATTCTAATTTTACCGAGCCGTGTCTCATTGTGACGAAAGAGGAAATCCCAACCTCAGGAACTTCTACGAGTGTTCGAACACTTTCGCGAGACTATATACGTGTCGTTACGACAACGACTGGAACTAAGTAGTCTGTGATGAGTTTATTATTGCAACTGGATTGTGGATCTTGTCCAATCGAACTTGAGAACCGAAGTGATATCTCGTAGAGTCACATTCATTAAACGCGAAAACTGTAAAAGTTGAAAGTTTTACCCGCCAAATCTTACCTGTTTCTAACTCGCGAGCCTTTATTAAAACAGCGCAGGGTCCAATCTAGCCAATTACATTTAAGAGACGAGTCATTTAATCGCTATAGATTATCTATCAAATTAAAGCATCGATAAAACGAGCATAACTGACTTGCGGGTTAATCAACGTCTCGATCTACGTGATGTGTCTGAGTCCTGATTATTGAACAGAATATTGAACATTCCTGCGCTGACAATATTTATACACGTATATGCACATTCTCAGGTGAGTTTCAGACTTTCGTGACAGTGGTGTCTCATTCTCTAATGAAATTTCGAAACGTTTCACACGCGACACGCAGTGTAAAACTTTCCTAATAAACGTCACGCTGCTTCACAGAGCAGGTCTTCGCGACAATTTTGTCTTTCCCGAGATGAAACGAAGTGTCTATTTATTCCGCGATACGGATCGATCGTGTTCCCTCTCCCTCTCTCTCTCTCTCTCTCTCTCCCTCGCTCGCTCGGTCTCATTAATAAAAATACAGAAGAAACACGGTATTCTGACGCCCTTAAAAACGCGGGCGACTTCGTTATTCGAGCGTCGATCGTCGATACAAAAACGGGACGGGAGCGAACGTTTGCGAACAAAGGGAACGGGAGACGCGTTTTGTTGGGCCGCGCCAGCTAGATTTCCGGCCAACGATCGATCGAGAGACCGATCGAGCGAGCAAAAGATCGATCGATCGATCGATCGCACATCCAGCAACACCTGCCGCCGAACGTGTGCATCAACGCCGCGTTTCAGTTTTCGCTCGTTGTCGTCATAACTCCGATGGTGCGTAACACCCGGCCTTGCGCGGAATCTCCATTGAATCCGCGAAAAAATAGAGGCGCCCCATTTTGCACGCGTAACGGGACGCGACTACACGATACACTGCCTTGCAACCCGCGACATTTTCATGCCCCTCCCCCCCCTCCGCCTCACCATTGTCACTCTATCCTCGTTTCGTTTTTCTTCCGTATTTATTCCTGATCGCACGATGCTCCGAAAAGGGCGCAATGAAAAGATCTTTCTTTTGATCTCTTTTGGATTTCGTGGCATTGTCGAGTTACAGGCTCGACAGCTAAAATTTAAGACGTTCGACCTTCATTTTGCTTGTTTCTATATTACATATTTTTGATACATCAGACTGAACGAAACGAAACGTTCCAATCTTTTGGGATTTTATGAATCTGAAATGAAGGATACGTTCCACATTTGAATGGAAGGTTTGTGGAAAGTCTCTGTTCAAGTATCGAAACGCGGGACTTGACGAGTAATATATAAATGAAAAGTCGTAAGCGTGCAATCGGACAGTAGAGTAATTCCTCACTTGTCCGGCCGTCTCCACAAAACATAGAATAACCTGAGATCTCCTCTTTACAGTAATCCCTTGAAACTTTCCTTCCTCGAGGAAAGATCTCCCCCAGAGCCATTTTATCGAGCTATCGAACCAGTTATCGAACGTTAGAATTACACTGGGAAATGTTAGGATTTCTTAAATTCTTCTCTTCGAGATCGCAATAAAACGAATCCTCCAACTCGTTTTCGAATTCTTCGCAGTTCCCTTCTTTCTCGCGAGTTTCTTTCTCGTAACAAATTTTTTACCATGCCAGTGGCATAGTTACGCTCTTCACTGTACGAGAGAGAGAGAGAGCAGAGCAGAGCACGTTAAAACTCGGTCAGGACGTCTGGAGCGGAACGATAATCGATCCTGCACAGAAGATGAGAAGCATCGGATCCGCGTGACCTTTACGTATCGCGTAAAGATACCGCGGGGTCACGATGTGCATAAACGTCCGAAACGGTTCGCATTGGCGCGAACAGTTATCGATCGACGAAGCTCGGAGGGTAGCTACGACCTCGAGCGGAAGAAGGCCAGCGTCGTCGGTACACGGTGAAACCGTGTCGTTAGTTTATGGGTTTTCATAATACCTCGCAACATTTGGCAGACGTTTTTCGCCGGTGGCTATTTATGCTCCGACTGGAGGAGCAGTGTAGCCGCGGTGCAACTCGTATGAAAACTGGCGAAGTACTACGCGTTGCGATACTTCGTGTAACTCAGCTCGCGGCTCGTGCTGTAATTTCCACCGCGATGCCAGATCAATTCCCGAGCAATTGCTGGCGTTCGAGCGAGAACCTCCGGCAGTCTTTCGCTTGCAAAGGGACGTTTGTATCGATGAAACCGATGCCTCGCGACGGCAACAAGCGAAGAAACCAGCATGTCGCAGCTTACACTAGGTTTCTTCTTACTTTCGTCGAGAAAGATGCTCGATCAATGCAAATGTTACTCGTGTTCGAGAATCTTTTCACATTCAATCTTCGGGCACGAACAACTCGAAACGCGGTACTGTTACGCGGCCGTAAAGTTAAAAGAACGTTTGACCCTTGGCCGATCGTTACGTTCGCGTTACTTCTGCGAACAATTGGCAATCGTGGCGCTGCTAGAAATCGAATTGAAAAGTCGACGACAAAAGGCGGCGACGACGACGACGACGACAGTCGAAGGCTCGTTCCAATGCATAATTCCATCGATCTCGCGGCCGCACGCGGATGGTAATACGCATACCGGTGGCTGGCGCGAGTCGGCTCTTTCCGGCTAAACGACGCGGAACGCCCCGCGTTATTGTATCAAGTTACACCTCCGTGGTAGTAAAGCGTGCCATTGCGACTGCAACGGCAATTGTTAAAACATAGTGCGGTACGGAGAGAGAGAGAGAGAGAGAGAGAGAGAGAGAGAGAGAGAGAGCGGGGGCGCTCGGGCCAGGAACACATTCGAGCTGTAGTAAAAGTTTGTGGTAAATGTTATTGCAGTCTAACTCGGCGGTGCTCGGCGGTTCGCTCTTTCGAGTAACTCTAGGCTTATAAACATTACCACAATCTGTTACCGCAATCGAGCAACGAACCAGCAACCGAGCAGAAGTCACGGCGGTCGAGAATGCCATTCAACGTGCCTGGCTGACTTCCGCCACAAGAATAAAAAAGCCCAGTTCTCGAGAACTGGAGAAACTTGTCGCCAGTGGTCGATCAGATCTGAGACACTTCGAATCACTTGGAATCTCGAAAGAATCACTTCGAACGCAGAACATGTGAAATTTTATTGCATATTGTGAAACACACGTGCAATTTGGAATTTCATTCGTCTGTGATGAATACAACGATTATTTGAAAATGTCTCCCAATACTTTTGAGCGTGTGTGTAAAGAAGCGACTTGGAAAGCACGATATTCGAGTTGATGCTATGATAATGTTGCAGACAGAATTCTAGCTCGTTCACTTCATATTGATTGATAAAATATCATATAACTTGCGTTTCCTCTTTTTTTTTCCAAGTTGTGCTCTTGGTTGTATTCCCTGCGATCAGAATTGTCCTTCAGGACTTTTACAGATTTACAAGATCCGTCAAAACTCGAGTCTAATTAGTGTTCGAAATGATTTGAATTTTTCACTGCATACATTCATAAATTTAAAACCCCCAGCTATTGAATAAAATAAATTTTCTTGTAATTTATAAATTCTAATTTCATCAACGTTCGAAATGAATCTTCAACTGCATACCTTGAAAAATTTGAAACCCCAGCCGCATACTGGATGAAAATAAATTTTCTCGCAATTTACGAATATCAATTCCAAGTAAAATTCATCGAAACTCTAGCCTTATCTTATCGGTGAATCTTTCGCCGTACGCGTTCAAAGATTTAAAACCGCCAACTATTGGACGAAGTGCATTTTCTTATGGTTTACAAATTTCAGTTCCAAGTACTCGGAAAGTTAGTATCCATAACCAAGGACAAAGCTTCAAAGTTTCGAGTGTGATTGTAGAAGAAATTCCGAAAACCCATCGCCGCGCTTCTTTGACACTGTACTTCCGACAAAACGGAATCCCTTCCCGGAGCTTTCGTCTCGATTTCGATTTCGATCTCGCTCGCTTCCGGCGGTCGAGCGTAGTCAGAGATAGAATGACAGGGAAATTCCGCGAGAATCACGGACAACGTTCCATCCTTCCTGGATTTACGAGCCGCGCGTGTACACGAAAACGGGCAGCTGACCCGCCATCAGCAGTTCAGTGCTATATGAAACCCTGACGTGGCTGGCAGGGTTGTAATTGTCGCCCTTTGTCCGTCATACGAGCTCGCAACCCCACGGTGGCGGTGAACCGCAAGCTTTCCCAGCCTTGCCTCACCCCCTCTCCCTCCCCCTCCCCCAACCGCCAGGCTGCGCGAGCATTATCGCATCAGGTGCTTAATCCTTGCTTTATCACCTGCCTCTACTGGCCCATTTCCGCACACACCGCGCGTACTCCTTTTCTTTCGATCGCCATATATATCCGTTTCCCCTTCCGCCATATATATCCCGTCATCGTGCCTTTTTCTTCGCGTTTCTCTCATTTACTGGGTCAACCCCCAAAATTTCCATCGATGTAAAGGAAAAAAAAAAAAAAAAAAAAAAATAAACNAAAATGAACGAAAAATTTTGCTCGATCGTGTCCAATGTTACGCTAGTTTTATGCAGATTATGATATATTCGTGAAGAAACTGTTAGGATCAACGTTGCAAGCGGGGAGAGGAAATATGAATCGTCGGGTGGAATATTTTTTGAAACCGAAATGAAACGAAAAACTTGGTGAATTTTGCAACTAGAAAAAAATATATATATATATCAGTTGCGATTCGTGAAAAAGAGTGAGCGATGGTTTCAGTTCGTGCGTAACAGTAGTGTTTACACCGTTAAGGTGATTCGACGAGACTATCCAACGGGATGATGATGCAAATATCACGAGACGACATGTACATTGAAAATTGAAAGCGCATTAAAATTTCGAAAGAGACAGAAGCGAATAATCGCTGCCGGTGTCCAGAGAGGAGAGAAGTTTCGGGAGGGGAAAAAAACCCGAGAGAAAGAATTTGATTCCGCCTGAAAATACAGAATTTAAAGGCTACGCGGGATATATCCGCTGCGTGAAATATTCTGCGGAATATTCCGCGGGATATTTCAGAAGATTAGAATTTTACAGCCGGAATCGTTACTCACTGTGACCGAGCACGGCCGACTGTAAAATTCCCGAGTGAAAATTGCAAAAGGTTAAAAGTCACTGCCTGTACCGGTGTAAAAACTACTGTTAAATCGCCACCGAGTCACCTTGGAGCTAAAATTTTACATACAACGGCTAGATCGAAGCTACTCGAATAAAATTCTGTTACTGAAAACCTAGAGGTCGCGTTGCGCCAAGTTACTTACTTACGTNCTCTCTCTCTCTCTTTCTCCGAGGTTCTAGCGCTCGTGACGTTCTTTTCCTTTGTCGACAGTAGATTCCTTCCTGCCGTTAGAAAAAAGTAAATTGAATAGATCTAGCAAACCGTGCAAAAGGAAGAGTCGCGCGCGGAAGTGAAGAAGAAACGACAGAAAGAGAGAGAAAAGAGACGAAACAGATTCTCGTGCACACCGAGTGGCGGAATCTGTCGAGCGAGAGCACGTTGTTCCTGTTGTTACGCCGCTTTCCAGCCGACTTTTGGGACGTCTTCCCGGGGAATGAAATTGACCACTCGATATCGACGGCGGTGGAAAACTTTTGTACGTTTGAATTTCCATCTGTATCGTCGAGATCATCCCCACTCATTTACTCAAATTCACGAATGTTCTCACGAGTCGAAGTCCGTATTTCTCCTTCCCTTTTTAATCCCAATTCGTCGTAATCGACGAGCGAAAGCAACTGACTGAGGCTTCGATCTTCGAATCGACGTCGAATAAATATTATATCTCACGGGACGCGGTCTCGGCCGGGGAAATTTTATGAAACACTTTTGCTGCCATTTCATACGAGTGCGATGCAATCTAATATTCTGCAGTGTAATTGGAACAACCTTCCCGCGTCGCGAGGGCCGGTCGCATAAATTCGCGCTTGGCGAATTTTTTTTTCCTCGTCGGGATGTCTCTCGCGGCGCCGACGACGAGAGCACCAGCGACCAGAGCAGATTAAAAGTTTCATCATTTGGACGGCTTCCGCGCCCGAGCCTGCTCGAGTTTTCGCCGCAATTTTCGGAGCACGCTCGAAGAACGAACAACTCGTATTTCGTATTTGACGTGCGAGACAGGGCAGAAGAATCTAGCGCGTTGGCCTTAATTAGCGTACGCATGTGCAGCGAGTTGACGCGGATCACTGTAAAACACGCTTTTAAATTTAAATTAATTCTTCTGCCGCTCAACGAGACAGAGAGAGAGAGAGAGAGAGTCTGATCGAGTCGCTTGTTTCCACGTTTAGGGGCACTAGGTTGGTAAGGAAACACTTTATTGCTTGCGAGCGGTAGCGGAAGCTGATGCAGGAAACGTCTACGGGCGGAAGCGACTTGTCCGAATAATAAGATGTTTTGACTACTGTATCGAGCGCGTCGAAGTCGGCCAACTGTCTCTCCGTCTCCTTCTCACAAGTCTAATATACCGAAGTCGGATTTTGATGAAATTTGGCACGAATACAATTCTCAAAGAAATATTTAACCTGTATTCAATTGTTTTTGGCAATGGTCGATGTTTAAGGGGTGAAAACTACTCTCAAAGTTGACGGTGAGAAACGTATTTTGTTAAATATCTCAGGAAATTATTGAAGAAATTAGTCTTTTTCAACGACGAATTTAACGGTGTATGCCGTTTTGCAAAAAATCCTTTTGTTTAAACACGTGATTGGGAAGGTGGGTTTTCTGATCCCACGTGATCAAAAATTTAAATTAATTCGCATACGGTGAATGAAAAATAATATATAAACAATGAGGCTCTTGAAAATGGCCGACGCCTATTCCTACGCGCGGCATAAATTTTGCGATTTTGCACGGGAAAAAGGAAAGAAAACACGAAAGTTTCGCCAGTGCGGGGACGGACATTAGTTCTATCTAATTAACTATTTTCAGTCGAAATCGCGCTCCAGTTATTCCGTTAATTTCGCCGGGCCGCGCAATTATCGCGTCGCATTGAATTTTTCAAGTATCCGAACAGCTCCGGCTCTCGGGTAATTTTGGTAAATCAACAGAAAAACAAATTAAATGCCAGCTAGTGTTTCAAACGTGCCGTGAATTTATGGTCAACTAACGTTCGCGTTAATGAACTTTTACTTGGAGCCTTTTGCGAAGGATTACATTCCTTTTCTTTTTCTTTTTTTTTTTTTTTTTTTTTTTTGTGGTTTTTTATTTTTTTTTTTTTTTTTTTTTTTTTTTTTTTTTTTTTTGGCTGCAATTACAGAAATAGATCTTAAGCGGACGTTTGTTTCACACGGTTTTCGTATGTTACACGCATCACGCCGCAGTGTCGAATTTTTTGAATTTGAGTTACACGCAAGACGCGCGTGTAAAGGTCTTAACTTGAAAAAGAAAAAAAAAACAGCAAGAGCTTAATCCGTGTCATAAATCTGGTGAACCTCCTGTATCGATAACAACGAGCGTGGCTGCTAGTTGTCCTAACAAAAGGTTACACGGCCCACGAGCATCACTGTATTAAACGGGACGAAAAAAAAAGGGAAAAAGAGAAAAAGGGGAGGAAAAAAAAGGGAAAAAACGGAAATTCTGTGGAAATTGTCGCGGCAGGCGCGATCAAAACGCGGACAAAAGGCCGATTGAAACACTCGAGGCCGGATCGAAAAAAAAAAAGAGAGAGAAGAAAAAAGGGAAAAAACGAGAACGCTGTATCGATGTCAAAAATTCCAACACCCGATCGTAAACACGTCGAAAAGTTACATATCAACGAGGAGAATCGCGCGCCGCGCGGAACAGCTGGTCGAGGCTATCTAAACGCAGCCGCGACACCGATTGATGCTACATCGACAAAGATAATGGTATCCAAACAGCGTTTACACGCGTCAAAATCAGGCGACGCCGAAAAAAAAAAAAAGAAAAAATGACTGTTTGTCGTCCGAGAATGCTTTGCTGGCTATAGCAACTGGTCCCTTAATGAGACAATTTCATTCGTTGGGAAAACTCGCGAAACGAACCTCACACAGGCTCGTCTGGTTCGTGAATCCTCGTGGATTGGATACTCTGGATTTCAGCTTCCCTACGTTTTCACGTAGCGTTAGTTCGTTGGGGAAAAAAGGAGAATGAAGTATATATGTACTTATAACGGGAGCTAAAAGCGAGGATAATAACGCGGCATATAATACTGAAAATGAGTCAAGTTGTTTCGCGCTTTCACTGATAAGAAACTCTGGGGAAGGCCAAGAGGAACAAGGAACTAAATTTAAAAAATTTAGTAATGCATTAATGTTGATCTGCATTGGAATTTCATAAAGAATCTGAGATGCATTGCAAATTGACCAAAGAATAACTTAAAAAAATTTCTTTGTGTGTGTATGTGTGTGTGTGTGCAAACAAAACGTGAATTGTACGTGAGAAACAAAAACTTCAATAAACAAACAAAATACCGTTTCGTTCAATTAGCTTTCACCATCTTTCATTACCGTCTTCGACACTGCACACATTAGATTCGTGTGTATATGTGTGTGTAGATTAAACAACTTTTTATAAACTTTTTCTTTTCAGAAATAGTACAGCGAAAATGTTGCTTCTTCATTTCCCATTTTAAAATTGACGCCGAGCAAACAATTGTCCACGAGATCGTGCGTTTTTTTCTTTTTTTGTTTCCTATAAAGCAACAATCAGCTATTAGATCACAGAATGAGGTTTGCGGTTTAAAATGAGGTTAGTTACACTTTAAGACACATTTTTTTTTAACCAACCCAAATAAATACGAATATATTGGAAATACGTCGTTAATATTCCTCTCGGAGTCGTGACTAATTGTAAAGAGGCGGACGTTGCGACTTCGAAACAAAAGAGACAGTGCAGTTTCTGTTCGCCTCTCCGTTGCTCGTTCCCAAGATTAATCCGGTTCCAAAGTTCTCAAATTCTCGTTGCCAAGGTTCTGATACAAATTGCAGTTGCGAACCTCATTACTTGCCGCGAAAGAGAAAGGCGCACGCTCGAAACTCTCTCACGCTCTCTACGTTTCTCCCGGAAAACCCGTGTTTTTGCTTTTTCTTTCTCCTTTTTTTTCTTTTTTTTTTTTATGAAAAGATATTCATAGGGGAAAACACGAGCGGAGGGGAACGTCTCACCACGGAGAATTAGCGAAATGCAACGCCGCTCGGATCCGAGGTTTAATTGAAGACCGCGCCTTTGGTTCTCTCTTGTTTTTCAAAGGCAGCCTCGAATCGCGAAACTTTGATCTCCCCGCCCTGCTTCATCCTTGTCGCAAGAAGAAGATTCTTTCTTCTCTGGGAACGCGAGGTAACATCCTGTGGCAATCTTGCGAGATGCGAAAGTTGGTCGCGCGAAAACAGGACTAACACCGACGAAGGAGAAGTTTAAACGAGGCGAGGATCGTGTTTGAATCGCGGCTATATCGATTCGGCAGCGACAGTTTCAATTCGTTTTCGGGCTTGCGACGCGATTCTACGTCAATGAAAGCGACGAAACTTTCTCTTCCCCCTCCCCCTCCCCTCTTCCGCCGGGCGAAAAATAGAAAAGCTTATCTTACAGCTTATCGCGAAAATGTCACGGTCGCTGACGAACTCCAAATATTTTAAGTAAGAATTTTCAATTGTCAAAAGTTCTTGAAATGTCGGAGTTTACGATATTTTTCAGTTTACTTGCAGTTTGTTTTAATTAATTTGCGAATACGCGAGTAGAACGGAGGTCATCTTAAATCTTCCTCGAATGCCAAGACACTCTTGAATGTATAAATTTTTATTAAAAAAAAAAAAAAAAATTGAAAGACTGTTTCCTTGTTTATTTATAAAGAATGAATCTCCCTCTCTTTAACGTGATAATTGACAAATTCAAAATGTCGAAGGAACGTTCAGCGCGTCAATTAGGGAGGTCGGGAAAGTCGATACGTCGCGCATTGAAAAATATCCAACTGACACGTCGTCTTTCGATTTCCAATATCGTCCCGCGAGATCCCTCGCCACGTGAAATCGACTCTCGCGGAGCTTGCGACGAGAATTCGAAAATGGTTCTCGTCTCTCGTACGAGCGAGCAAAAAATCCAAGGACGGAAGACGAGACCCATTTATCCACGTGTCGATCTTCGACCGCGAGCTGCAAGGCAACCTCAATCTCTGGAAGCGCCGACAAATTTCTCTCTTCCTGCTCCACGTGTCGAATAACTTACTGTTACCCTCCCCCCTTCCCCCGCCACCCGCGAACACGTCGAGAGTGTCGACGAAAGCGAGCATACATCTTGCACACGTTTCACAAATTTGCGAGAAGGTGAAGGAGTCTAATTGACTTTTCGATTCTCTCCTTGACGGTACAGCGCGACAAGACTTGTTGCCAAATTTTCGTTTGTAATATTTATAAGAGAAAATCTTGCTTTCATCGCACCTGGCGTTTCACTTTCACATACGAGATCTGATTGTACACCTGAGTTGGGCCTAATTAACCTGAACGCAGCTGTAAACGACCAGCGACGATTTCAAGTAAATGTAATGTAAAGTCTGATCTTTCAATGGTGGAAATCTTTCACACACGAAGTCTGATATATAATAATCGATGCATATATAATTAATGCGGCAAATACGAGAAACGTGTCGATACACTTTGTAGCCGAACGATGAAGAAACAACCACCGACAATTTAAAGAGAGCTGCCTGATCTTTCCAGAGTGGAAATTTCAACGCCACCTTCCGTTTTCATAGGCGCTATCCGGCTCTCGTCTCGATGGGACAAAAAAGAAAGAGGAAGAGCCGCGTGGGCGGTGCCCTGACCGCGAAATGTCTTCAGCTTGTTAGGGATTTAACGAGAAGAAATGCGTCGGATGAGGATAAAACGAGCAACGAGAGCGGGTGAAAAAGCGGGGGAGAGGATAAAGCCAGACCCCGTACAAGCTGCTCGAGAGCTTTTCGAAGTTGAAGCTCGGGGCTCGGTAATACCGGCCCGACCGAATGGTCGAGTACTAATCCGAGTGTAATAATGGTGTACGCGCTCGCTGGCTCATCGCACGAACGCGAAACGTCTCTCTCTCTCTCTCTCTCTCTCTCGCCACGTCGCATTCTACCGCTATTACTCCCGCGCTTCTAGCCCCAGCTCGTCTGCACGCTTTCAAACTCATTATACGATTTTTAATACATTGCGCACGGCCGCTCTCTCTCTCTCTCTCTCTCTCTCTGGCGCATCAGTTCTTTGCCCGCGCGTTGCTCAAACTGCCCTTTGGGCTTCGTTCGCCGTCTGTCACGGAATCAAAACTGCCGACTCTTTGAACGAGGAGAAAGAGTTGCAAACAGCGGCGCGCGCCCGTGCACCCGCTGCTACTTTGTGCCCGCGGAACGAATTTAGAAATCAAAGGAGCATCGGTTTGTTTTACAACGCGGCCGGAGAAGGGAGGGGAAAAAACGAACCACCACCGCCCAGTCGCGATTTTCGAAGAGAGCTCGAGTCGAACTCAGACGAACAGCTAGAGAACTCATGAACAACGAATATCGCCATTACACGAACGTTCTCCATTGAAGACGATCGAGAAAGATAATCGAGAACGCACTTTGCTAATAAACTGGTTCGGTCGATTTCTAGACGAAACTGCCACGATCACGTGGGAACGAGCGAGCGATCTCTGGTGCGGAGCGAGGCATGCATCCATAAAGATATCCATCGTCGTATTATGGGTGTGCAAGCTACAACCGTGCGTTACACTGTCACGGCGGCGACACGATCCGAGGCGCGCCGTAGAGAAAACGTGGAAAATTCGTCGCACGTCGTTAGGATGCTACTTTGCTAGCAGATGCGTGACGAGCAGCGATGATTAATCGCCGCTCGCGACGAGAACGCAAGATAGCGGCTGCATTCATTATGCATTACAGTTTGAACAACGACGAACGACAGTGAGGAATTACGGCGCGTCGCGGTATTACGCGTTCTCTGAGAAATTTATAGAATCCTCTCTCTCTCTCTCTCTCTCTCTTTCTCTCTCTGTTCTCCGATGGACTCGCGGAGAAGTGATACATCGTTTGGTACCGCGCGATGTCCTTCGATATCGAATCGATTGGTAATCAAAAGGCGACGAGTGCAGGCGAGAAAAGAGAGAGAAAGAGAGAGAGAGAAAAGAAGCAGAGAACGTTTTAAGCTCTTCGTAAATCCGGCCGTTTCCTCCTTAGCAGCGGCAGTTCCATTTGCATACCAAAGACTAATCCGCGCGCGGACCGATCGAAATGAAAATGCACGGCTCTAACTCTGCGAACGCGCGGCGCCGGATATCGTTTTCTTGCACGAGCAGAACAAAGCCTTGGCGATTCATTCAGCAAAGGAAGAAGAAACGGAGAAAAATTCAGGGACAATCCAGGGAAGGATAAGAAGCACTTTCCCGAAAATTACCGACCGGTAATCTTGAATATTTTCGAAAACAACGAGTACATTTTTAATTTAATCCATCCTCGGAAATATGTTTGCAGAAATCCGTCAAAACGAGCACCAATTTTGTAGTAATTGGCATATTTTACCTACGTGGTTTTAAATGATGTTTACACACTCTCTGGTGTCTCACTATTCTCTCTAGATCTGTACGTCCTTGCGACTCGCCACTCTCTGTGTGATTCCTTTACGATTTGCCTCCTCGAAAACTTCGTCACTCGCATACTGACGCACGCAAACACAACCATACCTTAACCCTTTGCACTCGAAACAATTTTTAATACAATTAGCAACTCCGAGTCATTTTTACTGTCGGCTACTCCAGACTATTCACAAAGGCGCGGGATATTGAAAATCTTGCTTTGTCATTAAAAAAAACGTGAATACATTTTTAAAAATATGTTTCGTTGATACAATGTAATTAAGAAAATATATAAAAATACAATAAATAAAAAAATTACTTTTTCTTCATTTATATATACAAACCAACAGCATAGACTTCCAAGAAAAACTAAAGAATATTTAAATTCAATATGTAAAGTATTCAAGTTAAAAAAACAATGTTTCTTTTTGATTGTCGCCTCTGCGGCGACAGCGGAGTGCAAAGAACAGTTGCAAACGACACGGTTATTTTACAAATCTTTTCAGACTTGCCGGCCACGTTTATTATATATTTGAAATATATTTGAAATATTTACTTGTGTTTTTCCATTTTCTAGTTTGTCAAACTTCCCTCGTTCCAGGCTTTCACGATCGTCATCGGAGTGACAGCCGATTGACTTGCAAAAATCTGTGCAATCTGTCAGTAGAAAAGTAGAAATTTCTCCTCCGTTTGTTTCTTAAATAAATAAACGTGTTTTTTCCCTTGGATTTTGTTGCAGCGACGGCGGCCTGGCCGAGGCAGGAGCAGCCGTGCCCGATAGCCGGAGACTTTTGCATGAACGGTGGTACCTGCCTGTTTTTCGAGACCGTCGGTGAACCAGCATGCAGGTGAGCGAGCATCGATCGATTTTCCTTCCGCATAATTGACCGTTGTCCCGTGTTTTCAACAAACAAACGAGCTTCCTCCCTCTTCCCTCTACGTTTAGTTTTATATCGTCAACGAATAACCAAAAGACCACCCATTATCGAACGAAGTCGGACGAATTGTCGGATCTATCGATCCGCGAAGGTACATTTGGCGATTCAAACTTTGATCAGATTCCAACAAAAAAAAAAAAGAAGAGCTACTTAGCTCTTTTTTCTTGGGATCTATATATTGCGTCTACAATGAACAAGTTCTTCGAAATCGTTCGACTGCACGGAATTTCGTAAATAATTCAGAATTTTGTTGGGAGATGATCGCGAGTATAAATACCGAACTATGAATATAAAATAACTAACTAATAAAATAAGAAATTCAATATTCGTGTAGACAATTTCGCATGGCAATCAGAGTGCAAGTATTATACTGAATAAATATAAAATTGTCAAATCTATGTGAAAGAAATAATAATAAAAACAAAAGTATTAAACGAATATAAGTGAACGTTGAATTGTATGATATGAGACTTGCCGATATATTCATACGTTTGTCTCAAAGATTAACTCGCGCTCATGCTCTGATGAATGAACTGACAAGCTGAATTAAAGTGAAACCGCGAAACTCGTTTTATCAATTACAATTTTTCAGACTGTACCTAGATTTACTTGAACAACTGCGAGCTAATTCTGGAGCGAACGAAATTGAGAAGCAACAGAGACTATCATGCTTCTATAAAGACAGGGAACTAATGAACAATGGGGCCAAGCCTTTTCGTTCGCAGGTTTTTCACAGCCGGCGTACCAAAGAACGAGCAAAACGAGAAAGTTGACCGCGTGGAATAATAGCGACGCGTATTGGTTCGCGGAGGCAAGTAGTCTCGGGGTCTCGCGTTTCCTCTCGTTTCCTCTCGTTTCGTTGAAATTAACGAGTCGAGTGTTTGCCAAAATCGAGGGAAATGTTGCTCTGGCCGAGTGTTTGCTTTGATATTGGCCAACTTTTTCAAACGTTTCCTCTTTCTCTCTCTCTCTCTCTCTCTCCTTCTCTTTCTAGCTGTGATTTTTAACACGGAGCGGAAGTAATTCAACGCGAGGAACAACGTTCGTTCCTTCGGCGAATTGATCCATCAGTTAATTCCGCGGATCCGTATCACCGATCATCGTCCGGTGGGAAGTTTTTTAATTAAAACGTACGCGCTGGATCGATCGACTGGAGAGAGAGAGAGAGAGAGAGAGAGAGCCACTTGGGAAATTTAATTTTCGAAAAGAACCGATAAAATCGCGCGAAGAACGGGCAAATTTCGGAGCGAGGCGAACGAATTCTCCGAGTAGGCGAGTAGGCGGCGTGAAACGTGGAAACGCGCGCTCCCACTCGAAAGGAATTTTTTATGAAACACCATTCGACCGTGTTGCCTTCAATTTTTTCGCCCCGTTCGAGCGAGCGAGCTCCAGCCAGCTCGAGAGCGTGCGGAATATAAAGATGACGCTCTCTCGAGCCTTCGAGAGGATCCTCGACAAGTGTTTGTTTAATTATTAGTATCTGCCGGGCGAAGATTCTCAAACAATACGAATAACAAGATAACTGTATGGAATAGAAAACTATAAATATAAAATAACTAGAAATGAAAAAGTTCACATCGTGCTTCGTGAGAATTCGGTATATTCTGGTAGACAAAGTGTACTAGCTAAGTGTAAAAATGCCAACTTTGAAAGTAAAATAACTAAATATAAATATAATATAATACAAGTAGATAACACAAATAAACTACAAATATATAATGACTAAATGTAAATATAAACTAGCTATAAATAAATATGAAATAACCAACTGTAAAATGAAAAACACGCTTGCATCGTGACATCGTGTTTCGTGAGAATTTATTTCATTCCATCACGCGGACAAATCACGCAAATTTCGCGTGGCAGTCGCAGTGTTGAGAGGCAATCGCGCATAGTACAACCACCATACCAATTAACTGTAAAAACTGTAAAAACTGTGCTAACTGTGAATATAAAACGACCAACTATATAAAAAGACGCTTGCATCGTGACCCGTATTTCGTGAGAATTCAGTGTCCCATCCTGTGGAGGGAAACACTGAACTTTCGCGAACTTGGCGCGGCAGTTGGAGCGTTAAGAGATAATCGCGAGCGAACGAGTCACGACGCCGCCTCGAAATATTGAAACAAACGAGTGCGAAACGCTTTTCCCTGAGTGTGTGTTCCCATTTCCCATCGGCAAAGACGGAGATACAAGCCGGCCGGAATTGAGTTTCGCTTCCTGTTAGCCTCTTTTCACAGCCAACACCTTCACCAGGGAGAGACGGCTCGGCGAATGAGATTGGAAAGAGGTCGAAGGAGGTTTCCGCGGCGTGTTTGTTGCCGATTTCGTGCAACTCGCCAGACACGTGTCGAGTCTGCTGACCTTTCGACCACTCTTTGGCTTCCTCTTTCACCGTTCCTTCCATTCCTTCTTCCTCTTCTTCTTTTCTTTTTTTTTTTTTTTGTTCCGGCNGCATTCTCTGCACAGCGTAGTTAACGCTCACGTGGCGCTAGTAGTCATCTCGGTCTTCGCAGCATTAATTGTCATGTTGGCCAAAGAAGGAAACGATATTTTCGAGTATTTTTACATCATTTTATTATTATTAAAAAGAAAGAAAGAAAGAAACAGACAGAAGAGAGAATTCTAATATATATATATATAAAATATAATATAACACGTTCCGTGCCATGTGTACCACCAGTGGTACACGTTAAACTTGATCTTCAGGCCACGTGTACCACCATATTTCTAATAATATTAGCACAAGTGGTAGACGATGTGATAGCTACTCTAAACAAGAGACCTACTTATCGATTGATGATGTAATGAAAGATTGTGTGATAATATATCAAGCTTTAGTCAAAATATCAAATGGCCTGAACGACAACAAAAGGCAAAAATGTGTTAATTAACACAGACCAGACGCGTTAAATGTGCGCGAAGAACATTCAACTTCTACGACGTGAAACGAGAAATGTGAATTCGCCGTTCCTTTCTTTCTTACGGCGCGTATAAATATTCCAGCACGCATTTGCAACGTACTCGTCGCGGAAGCGAGTTATCGAACAAGAGTATACGCTGCTATCGCGAGTTTTACGCTCAATCGAGAAATCGCGTTCCCGTAAAAACCTGTCATCCAGGAAAATCACACTTTAACCTTGACTGCTGTCGGTACGTGCCTGCATCACGGTTTTTGTTCACATCTAGGCAGCTGTCGGTCGAAAATATTAATTAACGCGCCCGTGTCCGTCCCATCTTCGAAATCATGCCGCTCGTTTTAACTCGCTCGCGAACACACTGCGTTCAACGAAACATCGCGTTAGGAAATTGTTGATCTCGTACATACATTATTATCTTACATAAGTATTTGGACACGCGTGCAAATATGTTTCTGGCACTCTCTTACGTGCACAACTGGAAACGGGCATTTAGATATTAATTTGGATACTTTCAAATCCTAGATTTAATATAATTTTGATTTAAATAAGTACTACTAGATTCTAGAAAGATGCGTATTATAAAACGATAAATTGAAAGGGAAAAAATAATTTACCAGGGTGAATTTATTTCAGAGTAACAAATTTTGAAACAATTGAGATAAGTGACGAACATGTGCTAAAAATGTCTATAAATTTCATGAAGTGTCAAGCATGCATCCAAGGTATAGTGCTTGCTTCGGTGTCAACTTAACAAACTATTTGACCAGTTACTCCAAGAAACAGAGAATTAACAGTAGACAAATTTGAAATTGCACGCAGTTATGGTCGACGTATATTTTCCCGTATCGGGAAAGTCGTCAACTTTCAGGATTAACAGAAAATGCTGTTCTCGAGAGGAGTGAAATTTCAACAAGAGTTTTTTTTTCCATCGTGGCCGAAGTCACCGATCACCGATCGACGCCGAGTTTATTTTAGCGCACGTCGATAAACACGCGTGATTACGATAAATCTCAATGGGGAGCCAATTACAATTACGTTCGAAGCGGGCCGAAGTTACCGGCCCGCGTTAATGGGTTCAAGTGAATGGGTACAACGGTAAATTGCACTATCTGCCGGTGTTGTTCCTGGTTTGTCCAACGCTAAATCTACCGCCAAGTACATTTAGTGCGTGGTCCTCGTAAATTCGCGAGACTGCAGCTCGAAGAACGAAGAGCTATGTCTTATTGTGAAAATCGCGAGACTGTACAGTGAAAAGTATAACTGTGCCAATGACAATGAAAAATTATCGACAATTTAAACTTTGATAAGAGAAGAATTATATAATCTATTTTGATGAACGTCAGTTTTTTTTCTTTTTCTCCAGCGGATGGAAAACATTTTCCTGGAAGATTGTAAAAGTTCAAAAACACGTGTGAAAAGATAAAAAAATTTTACAAAATGTTACAAATCCACCGTGGCCTTGAACAATTCTTCTCGCCATTAAGTCGAGCTTGGAACATTAAGATAAAATGTTTGAATTTCTTCAGCTTTTGCCGTTCATCTAATTCTAGTTCGATAAAATAACAAAGAAAAAATTGTACGATAAATTGTAAGCAGTCATTGTGAAGAGGAAGTTTCAATCTTTAAAACGACGATGGATCTAGTCGCGAAAAGAAATTTTCGCACGTGTTCGAATTTTTATTTAATCTCGAGAATATCCTCGCTATTACGTGACACGATGTAAAATCATCTTCGAAAGAAACGATTATGAAAGTAGAAGCTCCGGCCTTTAAAACGAGACCAAGTGAATTGTACGATCTACAGCAGTTTAAATTGTTCACAATTTTTCATTGTCATTGGTACAATTCTGCTACTCACTTAACATCAAAAGAATTGTCCTTCTATTATCTGGCAATTCTGACAATGAAATGAATACCTTTGTAACTTCAGATACGAAGAAAGCTTTACCGTAACATGGGTGAACTTCCCCGTCAAAAAAAAAAAAAAATCGTCAAAAAATCGGCGGCGACTCCGCGTAGACGCGCGATTTCACGAAATAATAGAAACGATTCGCGATTTCAGACGTTGGAGATTCGTCGGCGACGAAAATATGTTTTATCGCGTGGCGTGGACCGCGAGACCGCGGCAAAGGTGCTCCCCTTGATTTCCCCCAGGATCGTATCAATGGGACAATCTACGATCCTTGGATCCGCTGTTCTCGGGCGTGTGCTATTTCCTCTTGAAATTCCTTCGCAAATAGAATTTCTCCTCTCGGTACAAAGGTGTTCCTGGAAACTGGTCGATAATCGAGGGGAGGGAGAGAAAAACGCTCGACTCGGAAGAAAGAATCGTTTGTTCTCGCCGAATTGAATTCCACGTGCGAATAAAGGGACGCAATTACGGAGCAGGGAAAAAGAAAAAGAACGCGCGTAAAATCATGTAAATCGTGTAAATATGTTGCTCGAACATTCGCGAGAACATTTCACGAGGGCAAAGAATATTTTTTTTGAAATTTTTGAGATCCTATTGAATCTAATATTACATAATTATATATAATTTCAATTTACCTATCAATTTCACACAATTTTCACACAATTTTCTTATCAAATGTTTTACGTTATTTGATGGTAGTCAAGCAAAGCTTCGTTACGTCTATTTTTTCGCAATACGTAGCATACATACTTTCGACATACATTTTTCATCATTGCCTTTCAATTATTCCGCTGCGATTACGCATCTGAGTTCATTTCACATTCGCGACTTCTCGGTCGGTAAATTCTCGCGTCGCGAGAAAGACGAAGAGGTGCAGAAGCTAGTAGGGGAAACAGCTCGACGTTTCTTCGGAAAAATAATGTTATGCCGACGTCGTGGTATTTATAGCACGGTTAACTAACCGCGACGAGACGTACGAACGCTCGGGTAGACGTGTCGTTTGCGGCACTCGCGAGCTCGTAAGCCTGTGAGTAACCAGGAGGGTCATCAGCGCAGCAGAATCAAAAATCGTTCGCCTGGCTGCTAAACGATTTTTAATTTTAACTCTCGACTGCCATCGTTCGCTCCTCCTCCCCCCCCCGCGACAATTTACAGTTAAAAATCGCTCTTTTCATCCACCACCGATATCACGGACTTTAGAAATTTTAGAAATTGAAATTTATTAAGATAATTAAGATAAATATTATTTGAATGATCGTAGTTGCTGTTCGAGTGTTGAAAGATCCTCCAAGGAAATCCTGAACAAAGTTAATTCCATTCCTCTCTCTGATTGCAGATGCGCGGAAGGCTTCACGGGTCTGCGGTGCGAGACGAAGGACGTCATCAGCACCGGAAGTGTGTACAATCGGCGTAGGGCGCCGTTTTCCTGCAAACTGGGACTCTCGACCTCGTACTACTGCTAGCGATAATCGCGCGGGGCCCTTCCATTCTGAGTACACTTAATTCTGACGATTACGAACTCGGTGTACTCGGTGCGAGGTCGGTCGAAACACGAAGCCTCTCGAGAAGCCCGACGAGAAGAATCGTCGTGAGAGGGCCAACGCGCGACCAAGTAACTGAGACATACGTGGAGGCGATCCAGACAGCGCGA
>NIPQ01091174.1:0-14816 GCA_002806875.1 Lepidotrigona ventralis hoosana | reverse complement strand
TCGTTATAAATTTATCTTCTATACATAAATTCGATCTTAATAAATTTATACATAATACATAAATTTATCTTGTTTCGCCATCGGCTCGAGGTTCAATTATACTACCAGCAAGTGATGGGCGTTAAATGACGCTTAATTCTCCGATGAAAGTATTAAAGCAATGGAGAAACAAAGCAAACGATTTGGATTTAATCTTCGTACTGACAGGACATCGTATACCGTGAACGTGCTCGCAGGGCGAACTTTGTAATTAGTAAATGTCTTGCGAGATGGCCGATCGATGAAACGAATAGATCGTCGAATGAAGATATTGGATTTAATCTTCGTACTGACAGGACATCGTATACCGTGAACGTGCTCGCAGGGCGAACTTTGTAATTAGTAAATGTCTTGCGAGATGGCCGATCGATGAAACGAATAGATCGTCGAATGAAGATACTGATGTGCAGCAACAACGAAGCGCAATTAGCGCGGAATGTATCGATTGCCATTGAATCGTTCGCCTCGATTTTCATTCTATAATATTTCTCGACCGTGCAAAAGAGACAAGCAATTATCGTGCGTTGAAACGTCCGATCGGCAAATAACTCAGCCGTCCCGTTTAAACGAATTCAATGCCAGCCAATTAGCTCTTTTCATCTCTCAATTCCCAGGGGAAGTCTTGTTATTGCCAACTTTTATTTGTTTCCTTTATTTCATGGGACGAGTATTATGACCAGTGCCGATTTTATTTATTCACTTTGTATTGCGTATCGTGTAATTTTATTTTGTATTTTATATTTTCTTCTGATAGAGATTAGTGGTGAAACTTAAACGGGATGCACGTTTCCAAAAGCGAACAATTTCTGTACCTTTGAATATCATTCGAATGATATATTTTCTCGAGAATCAAAAGATTTTTATTTTATCTAAAGGACAAAAATGAATTGAACTTTGATAGATTTTAACTCTCGAGTGAGCTCGCGGGTGATCACAGTAATTTTATTCTGTGTTTTCTTCTGATTAGTGGTGAAACTTAAGCGCNGACCAGTGCCGATTTTATTTATTCACTTTGTATTGCGTATCGTGTAATTTTATTTTGTATTTTATATTTTCTTCTGATAGAGATTAGTGGTGAAACTTAAACGGGATGCACGTTTCCAAAAGCGAACAATTTCTGTACCTTCGAATATCATTCGAATGATATATTTTCTCGAGAATCAAAAGATTTTTATTTTATCTAAAGGGCAAAAATGAATTGAACTTTGATAGATTTTAACTTTCGAGTGAGCTCGCGGGTGATTACAATAATTTTATTCTGTGTTTTCTTCTGATTAGTGGTGAAACTTAAGCGCGATGCACGTTTCCAAAAGCGAACAATTTTTGTGGCTTTGAAAATCATTCGAATGATATATTTTTCATAAAGATCAAAAGGAAGAATATTGTATTCAATTTATATTTCATCCATTTTTAGTAGGCTGCAAGTACTTTCGAGTTCAATTTTAATTAAATTGAAGTGTTCATCACATTTGGGAATGTTACAACGTGGTTTACAGAATCAAAGAATTTGCGAAATCCGAGCGAATGAATTTCGGAAATTCGACTAATTTCCTAGAAATTTGGAGGGTTGTCACGCGTTCTTGCGTTTTCGCATACTTCGCAAAGTTTGATAGAAGTTTCGATCTTTCGCGAAGTTCGAAATTCCGCGTGCGAATTTGGAAGATTAGGGAAATTGCTTGAAACTTTCAAATTTTAGCTTCACTGAAATTTTGTTAAAGTGCAACATTACAAATATTACTGTTTTATAATCTCTACTTCTTTTATTACGAATTATCACATTATTAATTATTATACGAATTGCGTTACGAGTAAAATGCGGATTTTAGAAATCTTAAAATTGTGAACGTAATGATATAAAATATTCAAAGTACAGTGTTCTATCGAGCTTCTATTCTTTCTGTCATATTCCTAAAAACATGAATTTTAAAAAACATGAAAATCCACGGTCTAATGATGAATATTATTATACAATTTGCAATTAACTTGTCCTTAAGCAGAAATAAAATTTTGACAATATTTTTATTTTACAGCGTACAACATATGGGGCGGCGTTCCTCTGCGAAAATGCCGGCCATCGAAGATCGACATCCCAAAGTGAGTACTCTGATCTTTTATAAAAAAAAAAAGAAATATCTTAAAAATATTTTAAAATATTCATCTCCTGCCTTTTTTTAAAATGAACGTTCAAATACGCGAATACTCAAGCTATTTTCATCCGCAAATGTTAATTCTCGCTCTGATATTGACATTTAAAAAATTCTGAATATTAAACAAATTCGTAAGAAGTTCGTAATAAAAATGATAGCAATGTAAAAATTTTTTGAGCGAATGTTCTTTCCTAACCAAGAGGTATATCCGTGTGACTGAAACTGCACATCGATCTCCGATTCCTCAGGGTGTGCGGACTGCCGATTCGTTCAGAGATCGGATTGAAGTCCGATAAATTTAGGAAAACGAGCTGCGCGTCACGCGAGCTATTTTTCTGATCCTCGAACGATTTGTCTTTCGTTGAACGAGGATCATCGGCACTGCCGATCTCGGGAAGAAAATGCACGGTCCTCGGAAAGAAAGTGTAAAGTCCCCGGGGATTTTCCAAAGTCGAAAGAAAAAAAAAAAACTCTTTCAGACTTTCAGATTTTGGAGATTGACCTTTCGAATCGTTCATTATTTATTATTTTTATTGATATATAATATTAATTTATAATACGCGTGTTCAAAAATCAACCTCAATTAGCTACGAATTGAGTTCGAAATGGAAGCAAATTGACAACAGAAGTCGGATCGATCGTGTGTGAATATATATGTAGCGAATCTATCAGTTTAATCTCGTACCGCTATTAAATAGAATGGAACACGATCACACTCGTATCGGATAATTGTTGAGGCAATCATTGCTGTCATTAGTTGAATAAACCCGCCAGTTCAATAAAATTCTAATAAACTGTGACAGATTATTCGGAAAACAAGTTACGATCTCTCGCAGAATTATTGTGCCGAATGAAAAATAAACGAGTAACAATATAATAACGTTACTTACTTAATAAATAAATATTATATTGTAACATATAGATGTTACATTAATAATATTTAATACTAGAACTACCGACAGTTGAGACGTAGCTATCTCTACCAAAACCAGTCAAAATGATTGGTACTGGTATAAGTAGCCCAGATACAAATTTACTTTTATTTTAAATGAATAAAACAAAATTAAAGTTCATTATATTAATCCTTTAGCTATCCCTGCTCAAAAGTCATTACATCATTGCGAAGAAAAAATGTAACATGAAGTAGGAATTTTAAAATAAAGTTGTCAGACCAGTTAAAATGACTGGTGTGCTAGTTCTAGTGTTAATAATACAGTAGATGTTACATTAGATAATATTTAATATTCAAAATTTATATATTTACGTATACAAATGATTTGTAGGAAAATTGATGGAGGGGGTAATAGTGGAGGGGGTAATAGTGGTGGGGATAGCGCTAGCGATCGAGAAAGTCCCGCGGGCCGCCAGTTAGCTATCTCTGGATTACACGATTAATCTGTAATTTGAAATAAAGTTAATTAGTTACATTTTAAGATACACGTGTATATTCATCTGTTAGAAAAAAAGTGCAATTATTATTATTAGTTATTAATATTTTTGGCCAACCGAATGAATACTTTTATAACCTCGTCTCGAAGGCTTTTATAACCTCGTCAGCTTCTGTTCTTTGAATCGTTGCATCAAGGATTCCTCTCGCAAAGCTGTGTTCCTTTATCCGCCAACGGTTAGGTAGCCTCTTGCGTAGGCGGATGCTTTATTCGCGTCTCCTTTCCTCTGCGAAGCGACTCCTCAAACATTTTTCGTCAGCTTCGTTGGGCGACCAACGTCGCTTGCAATGAACCTTCGATCCATCACAAGGGATCTATTGTTTCACAAGGGAATTTTCAATCGTTGCTCGGAGCAGTGTAGAAGAATTGTTCAAAGTAGATATAATCATTGGAATTTTACGATTTATCGTAATTTCGTTCCATTCTTTTTCATCATTTTAATGATTTTAATTAATAATTAATAATTATTTTATTAAAATTAATTTGACGTTGATTTTAATTTTTGAAGCGTT
The DNA here is from genome assembly GCA_002806875.1 of Lepidotrigona ventralis hoosana. Taxonomy (NCBI): domain Eukaryota; kingdom Metazoa; phylum Arthropoda; class Insecta; order Hymenoptera; family Apidae; genus Lepidotrigona; species Lepidotrigona ventralis. The sequence continues at coordinate 10,670 of NIPQ01091174.1, read as the reverse complement.
GATATACTCGTTGGGATAGATTTCGTTCGCTTTTTTGTGTTTCTATAGTAATCGTTGACAATTGTTTCGTAATTATTATATATGAGAAGTGTGGGAAAGAAAAGTAAAGGCGTAGATAAAGATATAGAAAAATTGATAAATAATTGATAGAAAAGGAATAAAGATATAGAAAAATTGTAGGTTAGAAATTAGAAAGATAAAGATACAGAGTTGAAATTTGGGATTTATTATAATTTGATTTACTTTACTTTTATGACTTTAATTAAGAAGCTTTAATTAAAAACTGTAGAGGAATTAATTGAAATAAATGTAGAGCTAGAATTTGGGGTTTATTATAATTTGTAATTTCTTTATATTCTTTTGACATAATTATTGAGAAGTGTAGAAGAATTGTTTCAGGCAAATGTAAACTTGAAATTTGAGATTCATTATATAGTAAGGTTTATTCCTTTGTTTACTCTACTTAATGATTCTAATTAAAAAGTATTAAGTATATTTGACGAGCGTAGAAGAATTATTTAAAATGGATATAAAGTTAGAATTTATAATTTATTGTAATTTCATTCGCTTCTTTTTGAGAATCATCTTAGAATGGACACATAAGAATTAATAATTATTTAAAATAAATATAGTCATGGTAGTAGTCAATTTTCGTTTTATTAGAAATATATTTGTACAAATATAGAATTGTTTCAATCAGATATAGAATTTGGAGGATTTAAGGTGGAATTGTTAATAAATTTGATCAAAAGTGGTCTTTAAATGCAGGTCATATCGTTTGAGGGATTAAACCCGGCACTCGAAACTTTCAGAAGTATTAGCGTCGACGAGAAGGATCAAGCTTAATACTGTAAAAGCACCAAAGCATTTCATGATATTAATTCTCGTTTCTAATTGTTCTCTGTATATTCGAGTCTTGACTTTCTCCGGTGCTTGTTACCGCGTTCAGTCCTTCTGCTTTGATTGGTTGTTCACTGAAACAACAAACAGTAATATTTTTTCTAAATAATAACTAAATATAAAATGTTACGTATAATGATATACAATATAAAAATTACAATCAATTGTAATCATTATTATACATAGCAAAAGATATTACATTAATAGTACACTGGAATATTACAATAAGAAGTGACATAACTTTAGGTATCTCTTCGATTAGAGTGAACGTGTAGACTTTACAAATGTAAAAATTGGAAGACAAATATTGGCGTTTAGAACAATAATTATGCAGCAGCAGTAATGACAAAATAACATTTTTGATTAAAAGTAAATTTCTTCCGATTCTTTGAACACTCCACAAAGTTGTTAGAAGCGATCACAGTTTGCTAAAGTGTAGAGGTGGCTAACTGGCGACTTTTGCCCCTGCTTTCCTGATCGCTAGCACTATCCCCTCCACTGCATCTCTCCGTTGCGTTGAGAATGTCGCCGGTGGAAATGTACATTTTTCTCGAAAACTATAAAAATACAAACCTGTTTAAAAATTTTTAAAAATTGCTTTTATAATTAGAGAATATCCTCATTTTCTCAGCTGGTACATCAAAAAAGAAAAAAAGAAAAATAACTTTAAAATGAGACGAGGTGGATTGCTATACTTTGATCTTATTTTATAAAATTGTAATTTATACAAATGGATTGTTGATATGATTTCGTTTTAAATCATTTCTTTACGTTTCCAGCAATCTCATCGAATTCTTTCTTTCTTATGTTGTATCGATCTAATCATTTTGTCATCACTGTGTCGGTATTCTTGCGCCTTTTTTCTCGATGAAAAGTTCTGTAAACGTCCGCTCGGCCGAGCTTGCATCTGCTCTCGTGGTGCTTCCGGCTCGCTGGGCCGTATTAAAGGCAGCTTTTCACCGATGTGCTCGTTCATACGAGACGCAATCCTGCTCGAGTTACGTCTGGATGCGTCGCTTCAGACTGTTATTCCCGACTTGTCACATCCAGCTTGTCTTTCTCGTACGAACGTCCCTTTTTTTCTTATTGGTCCAGACGAATCGATTTCTCGAACTCGTACGAGTCGAATTCACTATTATCGTATCTAGAGGCAAATGTTTGAGAAAAGTGAAGATGTTGGTTGGAGTGATAACGCGCGAAAACGCTTTTGACGTGAATTCAATCGACGTAGGAATTTTTTTTTCAACGAGCGGAGTTTCGAGTGAAAATGATTCGACTTTTTGCCTTGGAATCGAAAGAAAATTTAGAAATTCTAACCTCGTGAGTTTTCTCATAGTTTAGACTTGCAGAGCATCTGTAAGCTTGGGGATGTTAAAATCCTTTAAGGGAATCTTCCGAGATTTGAAATGGAAGAAATTATAGATAGGAAAATTTCTTGAGATTCTCAGGGGAACATCTCAGAAGGTGGTAAAACTAAGTTCTTAATTCTTGAAGTTTTAAATAGAGGAGGATTCTCCAAAGTTAAGAAATCTAGACGGGGGTACTAACAGCGACTTTATGGTTCTGGATTAGCTTTCACTAACATTTTATTTGTCATAGTTGCCGCATCAGCGTGAGTCTAAATAATCGAATGATAAAACTAACTGTTAACATTATTCGAAATATAAATATTGCATCCACGCGTCCAGAAGTAAAGTCGCTGTTAGAGCGCTCACGCGTCCGCAGTGTTAAATGATTAAGATTTTTATATAATTCTTTGGAAAAGTTTTATCTTCATGATGAATGGTATACAATGAGAGAGAAGAAAATTTTAAAACCTTGAAATTCAAGTCGCGAACAAACGTTTCTTTCCACCTTGTATAAAAAATTTATAGGAACTGTAATCTTCAATTATAATTAACTCTGGGATATTTTAGATTCTGGATTATAAAGCAATCGCAGTAATAGAATGTTCAAAGAACTTATTTGAAAAAAAAAAAGAAATCAATATTTTCGACTCTGTCAGAGGCAGAAGTGCGTACCTTCTCGAGAGTCCTCGAGTTTTTTCACTGCGGAGAATCGTAAATCCGGTCGACGATTTCACAGTATCTTCGAGGCGTTGTTCTCCTGGAACGTTTTTACGAAATGTCGGAGAAATTAATCGCGTGGTACGATCGTAAATCGCAGAAAAGTTCAGTCGGTTGGTCAAGAAGGGGAGAAAAAAGCGGGCAAGAATTTACAACTTTAACTCCGCTGGCCATGTGCCATTGTGCTAAAGCTTGGTCCATCTAACAACTTGCCGGACCATGACGCGTTTATATTCCCTACAGTCTATAGAATTTCATCGAACGTCGTTATTCTATTTTATTCTCTCTCTCTCTCTCTCTCGAACACAATACGAATTGTTTTAGCTCGCGTCGCAGTTTTTATTATTCACTTCGCGTTTGGCTATTGCGTCTGTCTGCAGAGTGTCGTGCCGTGTTGTTCCTCGAATTTTTATTACGTTCGTCGGTGGAGAAACTGGTGGAGGGACTCGCATGGACTGAACTATTGGAAATTAATAAATATCGGAAATTAATAAATATTGGAAATTAATAAATTTTATTTGTGTTTTCATCGTTGTGTCTTTTTAGCTCACGAAAATGACATTTTATTGTTCGTTGATATCGGTCCATCTTGACAAGCAATGGCTTTTCAATGTATACAATTGTGATTTTTTTAATAATTAACTACGCAGCAATTTCACGATCGATTAAGCAATAATTGACCGAAATGATCCCAAGATCGACTAATGGGAATTTGTTTCTATTAAATTAATAAGTCAATTATTTAAATTGATATTAGTTTCTACAACAACGTGCTCATTTCAAAGATTTTCGAGATCTTGTTTGCTTGTAAAATAATTACTTCTCATTTCCGAGAAGAGAGAAGCACAAATGAAGCAAATACATTTTACGCGCATTGTACGTCCCGCGCAATTGTACTAACAATCCCCCGTTTCGCGGAAGGCGTATTACAAAAATTACGGAACAGAAAGCATAAATAAGAGTTAACGTTAATGGAACGAATAATGCTACGTGGTACGGCGAAACGAATCCACACGACGAATAAATAACTTTTTTGCCACGTTTTCTTCTCTTTTATCGCTTCGAAAAACTCGCCATTTCGTAGAGAATACACGTGTGCGCGAGCTAAATAATAAATAAAAACGCACGAGTGAAACTCAACCGAGCTCGGATACAGAAAACTCCCGTTTCGATATTTATTATCGGAACGTGTGCATGCGCATGTACATCTTTTAATGCATTCAGTGGATGGAAAAAAAAAAATATTGGCACAGTTCTCTCGCAACGTTCCTGCGGAAGGAAATTATATATTAATGAAATCTGTTTCCGTGAACAGTTCGCTATGTACAGGGTGGAAAGAAAAGTTTGTTCGTGACTATCATAGAAAGAAGGTCAAAATTTTAATTCATTGTATTCTACTCATCACGAAGGTAAAACTTTCCCAAGGAATTATAGATTGCAGTCTAATAGTTCTTTTGAAAAATGGCAAAAAAGTTTCTTAATCACTTAACGTGCGTTCTAACAGCGACTTTATGGTATGTTTATTTTTCGTATAGTGTTAACAGTTAGTTCTATTATTTAATTGTTTAAACTCACACTGATGGTACAACTATGATGAATCAAATGTTAGTGAAATCTAATACGAAAATTATATAAAATAGATATCCATCCAGAACCATAAAGTCGCTGTCAAGCCACGAGCAAACTTTTCTTTCCACAGTGTGCAAAGTAGTGACACACACAGTAGCAATTTCAAATAACCAAGTGTATGATGAATAATACGAATAATATCCGATTTAAAAAAGTATCTGGTTAAAAAAGTAACAGCGTTTTTTTTGCGTGAAAATAAATGGCAAATTTTCTACGAGAAACAAGACAATATATTGACCAATTTGTTCGACTATATTTCCCCATTTATCAGGCAACTTTCCGTGTTTAAAAAAGTTATCTTTCTCAATAAAGGAAAGTTCCAAGAACAATATAATATCCTCATCAACAGTGAAATTTAGCAATTCTGACTCCGCCGTAGTTTGAAGGCTTCATCATCATGCATGTCAGATAATTTTTGCTAAATTTATGCAGCATTTTCTTTTTATTTTTCGGAAATAGTACAGCAAAGTATGACGAAAATGTTCCCTTCTGATTTTCCAGAACAAGCAATTCTTAACAGTGCATTTTCTTTTTCTAAAACAAGCTTGAACAATCAGATATCAGATTACACAATGGATTTGCGGTTTAAAATGAGATTAGTTACATTTTAAGATACCCATGTATGTCCATCTATTAAAAAAAAAAGCGCACTTATTTCTTTCAATGTAGTACAAAAATTCGACTAAAAACTAATATAAATTTTATCAATGAAACTAGTATAATCTAAGAGAAAGAATTTTCTCTTTCTCTCAGATTATCCAGTCAGAGTCTCTAGTAAAAATTCAAAAACTATTCGATCCAACGTCGAAGTCTCTCAAAATCCTCGAATTAGTCGGTAAACGATCCACGGCTGTTCTATCTCGGTAGAAAAAAAAAAGAAGCTGACAAGCACGGACGACATTGCTCAAGCGCAGAGAAAGATCGTCGAGATTGCAACACTCGTTCCTTTCCGTTGTTACGTAATCGGTCTCTGGGAGGCTCGGTTCAGAGGCTCGGTTGGTGTAACTTCGATACACGAACGGCAATACGGCGATGATCGAGAAAACGTGGTTGTGGAACGAGTCACACGCTCGTTACGCGAACACCAGAGCACGTAGTCCACGGAGAAGAACATCACGAGTCTAGCTCCGNCCCCCATTAACTTAAGGCAACAATAACGGTTGTTTTTAACTTATATAATTCTGTTGAAATCTACTAAATGCTAACTTATAGATCTGTGACATACAATACTAATTTATGTGGAGAGTAAATTATATTACAGTCAAAAATTTTTAAAATTTTTAAAAATTGCTGTGCAAGTAAGAAAGCGTTCACGTTTGAGTCAATGATTTTCGATGTGTAGATGTGATATTATTCCACAGACTGAAATATCTATGAAAGACATCATTGCCCTTGAGATTATTACATGCCGGAGATTATCAGCATTGCCGATTCGTGCTGCGTCATTGGTCGCCTTTCATTATTTGCCGAACGACGCGACGGTTTCGACGTTAATTAAATCCGCCAGCTATCACTAATGACACAATGTCGCCAGGATTACAGTGTCTGATCGAGGATGAACGTCATCCGATGCTGTTCACTGACGTCAATGATTTCTTTCCTTATTTTCTACTTGCGAACTTTGTTTATCCGAACTGAGTTACACTCAACATCCGATTGAACTGAACAGTTGCTGATCGAATCTGAACCCTTGTTATACAAAATGTTAATTTTCGATGATAATTCGAACATCTAAACTATGCTATCAAGATGAAGAAAAGGTGACTGTATATAGGATTTAAATGATTTCGAGGCGTGTATTTGTCATTATTAAAAATTTTCAAAGTGACCTTATTAATCATCGTTAATCATCGTTCGACCAACTCTGTCGCACGCGATGCACTATTTTGAAAAATGAAATGATCGTACGAAGAAAAGTGAGAGCCAGACCATCGCGAGTGTTGGTTTCGACACGTGAGCGAAATTAAATTCTTAACAACGTGAAAACGGTAATTCGTTATGGCTAATAGTTACGTTTGACGTTTGACGAAGTCTGATTTGCTGGACACGTGCGTATTAACGAGATAAACAAGACAGATCGCGTGGGGTGGCTCCGATTGAAAGGAACATTGGCCTGAAAATGTCACCGTATAATTAACGTCGTGCCCGTGGGTGGCGACGCGACGTGACGTCACGTCGTGATCAAGAAGCTGGTGAACGCTCACGGAGAATACCGATCGCCAACTCTTCCAGTTCGACCGCCATTGCCAACACCCACGAAGTAACATTTATCGTGTTCATCCCTCCCCTTTTGTCTTAATGTTACAACATTTGAGAAATGACGAAGATCGGTTGAAAGAGAAGAAATAATTTTTCTTTCTCTTTCAATTGCACGAAAGACGAAGCCTCTCTCGTTTATTCCTTATTATTATTATTGAATTGATTTGAATTCTAATGATTTATATGTGGAATACCTTGACTTTGGATACGTGTCTTCTAATCTTAAACGATTACAGGGTTTTATTGATTAACAATTATATATTGATTTCTGTTTGGACAGAAATTTCATTGGTTCACACAAATCTATATTTTTAATTACCATTAATTTGAACTGTGTGTGAAATATTTTGATAACGTTTCCTAATGTTAAGTAAATTGTAACGTAATTGAGTAATATATTATTTTATTTCGATTTAATATCGGTTAATGTGTCATACCGATTTCTATTTATACAGAAATTTAATTGTATAAATCTACTTAGTTTTAATTATTATCATTTAAATTATGATGATTTATGTGTGGAATATTTTGACACTGTGTCTTTTAATGTTCAATGATTGTATTGTAATCGATTAATGATTATAGCTGCTTGACATGATCTCATTGTTCTAAAGACCATGATCTTGCTTAGTGAGAAATAATAATTATTTAATTATATTCCCGTATGTATAATATGTACTTCGTGCATATTTGTTTCTTTTTTCCTCTTAGATTCTGTGCGATAAATTCAGGATAAAAAGCAACTGAACTGTTACTAAAAATTATAAATTTTAATATTTTTAACATTGCACATTACACTTATTCTGTGTATTATTACTTGTCCTCGAACTATTCTTATCGAACATACGTTTGCCATGAATATCTTCAAAATCTCTTTCCAAACGTATCTCTGAAACGAATATTTTCAAATTTCTATGTACGCACGATCTCGAATTCCTTTCAAATTTCACCAATGTACGAGATGTTCCATCCAAGTTTGCCACGTCAGATATCTCCGTCGTTACTGTAGATATAAAAAAAATTTTACTAACAAAAGTTATCCAACACAGAGGAAACCGCAACACGGCACTATTGACTTTTTTTTTTTTTTGCAAGTGAAGGGATGTCGGAAATTTCAAGGCGTCCGCTTTTTTAAATAGAACCAATATACCTTTTCATCCATCGATCGACGCAGCTCTATAAAACGCATTCCGTATTAAAAAAGAAAAACAAAACAAATAATTAATCCACGTACTCCGAAAAATTGTTAGTCCAGAAAAGAACCAGTTTGAATCTTGATTTTACAAAATCTACACGCACGCAAGAATGTCATAACACGACACACAAGACTATCTTAGTGATATAAATTTTTCAATTATATAACGTATTCTTCTCAGGCAAGAAAATCCCAAAATCGAGGATCCCGAAGACACATCCGACCGAGAGATGGTCGAGGTTGGAAAGAGCAGTGCCCTGTTTCTGGAGGAGGCGGGAGGTTTGCCAACTCTTCGCGAGATCCTCAACTCGAGAGATCGAAGGATCGTCAGCCCTAGGAGAGGGAGCTGTGGATATGAGAACAATCTCGGTACCATCGACGAGGACAGGAGGAATGTTTTGCTGGACTCGTCGTTCCTGAAAGAGAGACACACTCGATCCTCCGCCAGTCCTGAACGATTCAACTCGAGAGTGGTGTTGAGCAGAGGCGAACTTGAGGAGAGTCTAACCGAGGACGTAGAAGTCGAAAGGATGCCAGTCACGGATGTTCGTAGAAAAGTGTCTGGAGTTGGAGCTTCCGGAGGGGCTGGCGCTAGTCAGAGGTTCCCTGGCGATGGACAAAACGTGTCAGTCAAACCTATTTATCCGTATTGTCCTTGTTCGCCGTACGGGAGCCCTCAGGGGAGTCCTGGAAACAGGAGGAAAGCCCCGAGAGAGAGCAGAAGAGTTTCCATCGGCAGCAAGCAGGGAGCTCTTCAGCTGAATCAGTATAAACTGTTGGACAACATTGGTCAGGTGAGACTTAATTGTTCATGTAACGAAAAGCATAACTGCAACCAGTTCACGATGGAATATTGCCGATTATTTAAATCTTAGCGCCAGATATAACTTTAAATAATTTTAATTGATGCAAGAAGTTTGTAAAGCAAAATCGTGTAAAAAATTCTACTTGGTCTCATTTCTGGTGGCTTAAAATCTCGACTTTGATCTCTGAATCATGTGTTGGAAATTAAGGGGAACTTTCTTGAACAATTTGAACTGCCTGTGAGAACATGAAGCAACTGTTTTCACGGTTGTATTCACTATGAATAAATATACATCTGATGTAACTAAAAAATGGGAACAATCCGTTTAGTTGAATAACGCAGGTTTTTTGAAGACTAATAATGGTAATAAGAAATATTTCTTCTTTATTGTCATTATGTATTAAAAATAATATTCATCAGATGAAATGTTAAATCACGCGTCAACACTAAGTGAAATTAAATTCTCTCCGTGAAACCGAGTGCAAGAAATTCAAAAACCACATTTTTCTCAAAATGTAGTCTTATTCGAGGTTGCCGTTCAATTACCGTGCAAAATGATCACAAAGATGGAAAGGATCGCTGCGTGATTTGTTTCCTCTTTCTTCTCGATATATTTTCGCTTCTTTCTGCTTCTCTCAGCTTCGAGATGGTATTGTGGCGTCGCGCATAAATTGCTCCAATTTCGTAGATTACCCATTCATCATTCTCCTTCCATTAACCTTTCTCTGCGAAGCAAAATTCCTCTCACCCGGATGAGAAACAGTCTATGAAAGCTGAACGATATTACTACTTAGATCCCCTTGGTTTATTAACTCTGTACATAGTAAAGAAACTTTATCGTGGCTGTACTTTCACTGTATAATTTATATGATAAATAGTGGATCAAGACTTTGAGCTCATTTTAGCAGAAATGAGATTGACGTGAAATATCGTTGCGCACATTTCACGAGAGTGTAACTAGAGAAAGGAAATTATGCGAAACGAAGTTCGTGAAAATGTTGAAAAATTTTATATTCGTGTATTACATGTATTATTGTTAACGACCATTGATTCGTCAAAAAAGTTTAAAGTTTTTAATTAATTTCGTATGGAGTGATGGAATAATTCGCGAATACTCAGAAACCAGCATTAAATATCAATGATATCGCTTTTAAACGAAATTCAAAGAAAATATCTGTGCACAATGCTCTCATTGTCATTCATATCATATTTTAATTAAATTGGCTCGTTAAATTGGGTCGAAAATTTCTTGAATTAATAGAAAAATATTCCTTAAATTATTTATAAAAGGTAACCTTCGAATTTAAATTGTCTCGAACCTTCGATTATAAATTGCATTATACCTGTTTAATAAAATTATTACAATATTACACGTTTAATATTTACTTGTTGTTTTCATAATTTCGCTGAAACATCTTACACGACAGCTCGTGATTTGAGCAAAATGAAAAGAATATTGCACTCTCCGTTAAAAACTGTTAGTTCTGTGGGAAGATGTCATTATTTTTTAGCCTCTAGGAGAGAAGAAAAATAGATGAGTGGAAATAATGTTCGTATAGGTGTCGACAAGACGAGAAGTTAACTTTAATGAACTGACACCGTTCCACAAAGTCGGTTTTCCCTTCTCCTCAGACGTTCTATTCAAATGAGAGTTTTAAAAAAACAGATTAAACATCTTTATATAATTGCCTGTCAACTCGTTAAAAAATGAAATTCTTTTCGCCCGGTTTCTCTCGCGAGAAGAGACGAGTAGTCAAACGAGGCGACAAGAAATTCACAGAAATTCGTTTGAATTCATTTCTAATGTGTGAATTAA
>NIPQ01091172.1:7325-31244 GCA_002806875.1 Lepidotrigona ventralis hoosana | reverse complement strand
AAGCTTAATTTTTCGACTTGGTAACGCTTTATCAAATTTTGAATCTTCTTACACAATAATCAGTATAATTCGTTCCTCGTGCGTATCCCTAATAATTCGCTGCTCGTGCGTATATGTCCCATTCACGCCCTGTCTGTTTCGTGGAAGTTTAATTTTTCGTGGAAGCTTAATTTTTCGACTTGGTAACGCTTCATCAAATTTTGAATCTTCTTACACAATAATCAGTCAATCCCTAATAATTCGCTGTTTATGCGTATATGTTCCATTCACGCCCTGTCTGTTTCGTGGAAGCTTAATATTTCGACATATTGTCACAGACAATATTTTTGCAATTCTCTCACTCTCTCTCTCTCTTTTGCAATTCTCTATCTCACGAGAGACACAATAAAGGGGAATTAAAGTAATTCGATTAACATCACCCGCATCCAATTCAATCGAAGTCCACCCCCATTTCACTTGGACTTGTCATTACGTATATGTCACACCCACGCGTCTTTATGCTGCACCCATATGCTAACAATCCTCTTAATATGCAGAATGTATATTCATATTGTGCGAAATTGATTTCACATAATTGTAGCAATATTATTAGTAAAAGAGGATGGATGATGAAACGTTATTTTTTATTGTAAAATTATAAAAGAGAAATTAGCCCTGTGCAAATTTTATCACTCATACGGGAAATTGATCATTGATCGATCGGTTGTTGGTAACCAGAGGTTTACTTACTTGACGTTAGAAATTTAGACTTATAATTGATTCGATGTACCACGAGAGCACAAGATTGCACTAATGCTATTATTGCGTAAGAGGTTCTGCTATTGAATAATCTTGTTAGCAAATTACTAGAAGCTATAAAGAACAAGGGATCCCTTCTAGACAATCATAATGAACGAGCGTGTACTACGGTCAGCTATATAATATTAGAACGTTTATAACTCATAAACATTTACTGTAAAATACTCTTATTTCTGATATAACATTATTCGTAATGTTCAAATAATTAAACAATAAAGGCAACGAGAAATATTTAATTTTTTCCATATTTTTTAATCGACAGTAGATAGATTCCAAAATCAAACACAGAAAGTAGTTCACTCATCCTTCGACACGACGTTCCTCTTACTTTTCTCACCCTCGCCTCAATGTCGTTTGATTAAAACGCCGCGACAACGACGTCGCCGAGTTTTCTATCACAGCTGGACAAAAGAGCTAATGTTAATTGTCCACAGAGGCGAGTGTACGCGGCCGTTTTCCATTCGAGTTCACCGGTGAAAAGAGGCGACACGAGTGAATGAAAGGTGCCTCTGTATCCAATCGTGCGCGCTGGATAACACGGAATGAATGCTCGTTCGACGAACAAACGACATTAAGTTTCACGTGGCTGTGAATTAGGCCATGATTTCACACGCGTTCTCTCTCTCTCTTCTCTCTTTCTTCTCTCTATTTGTCGCTGCGTTGTGTACAAAGGCGTTCGTGAACGTACCCCAAGAGATAGGGAAAGTTCTCCATCGCGGTGACAAAGGATCATGGCGGATCCATTGTTCCTCGCCTTACACACACAGTTAATTCAATTCCAGTTNTTTTTTTTTTTTTTTTTTTTTTTCGAACGATCGCTCCGATCGGCTTTTCCACTCGATTCCCTGCCAACGCCCGATCGAATTCAGTTATTTTCCGTTACCTTCGCGATCCCGAAAATTTTCGAGAAAAAAATTATCTCCCACCTGTTTGGAAATCAGTTTGAGAACCTCGAGAAGAGTTCTCTCGTGGCCGAAATTTTTATGAAACTCTGTAAAATGCAGCTTGAAATTTCTATGGGATAAAGTTTCCTGTTACCTGTCGCTGTGTCCTTGGGATCTCGAAAATTATTTCTCACCTGTTGGAATTGCGACAATCTCTGAAGAGTGTCTGACGACAAAATTTCTATAAAATTCCTGGACTCTCTCTTTCTAAGATTCTCTTCGAAGTCTTCGAATTCTTGCTCTTCTTGCTCTGAAGATTTCGTTGGGAAATTTGAAGGATCTCCGACTATCGAAATCAGACTTCGTTGTCGCATTTCATACGGTTGAAAGGGAATTGTTTGTTATCGACTAGTGACTAGACATTTGAATTGGGACAAACGGTGTTTCTATCATAATTCGATGTGAATGGTAGAAATCAAAGTGAAATGCTGCCTTTTAAATAGAAGAGAATATTCCTCCTCGAGCATCGATGGAAAGGTAAAAAAAATTACTCGATTGTTGAACGTTTTAATTTCATTTCTGTCAACGTGGATTTTGCATCTGAAAATGATCTGAGAGAACGTTTCATAAATTGAAATTAGAAATTTATCAAAGTGGAAATTTCCTCCAAAGAGGTTTTAACTCTCTCTCTCTCTTTCTCTCTGGCATCGTGTAAATCGAAAATTTAATTAAATCCCATATAAATAAAATATCCTCCACGTTGATACATTGAAATTTATAAACCGGGAGTTTTCATATTGCTGGTTAACGAATGTACAAGGCAAACTGTTCTTAATTAAACACATTTATTGAACCTTTAATCGCATAGATACATATCGTCGCGGCGTCCAGCGCGAGACGATTATAATATATTTATATATCTTATATATTATATGCATGTGTGTGTGTATATATGTATACATGTATTTGTATATATACATATATATATATTTATACGCACACAACACAGATTCACGCGTGTACGAGGGGAGAGAAGAAACCATCGTTGTCAAATATACCATAGCAGTATAATTTTCGTAAAAACGTACATTCAATTTAAAAGATCGTAAAAGCGTTTCCATGAGGTATTAAAAAAAAAAAAGAGAGAAAGAGAAAAAATGAGTTGGAAGATAAAGTAGATTGAAAAAAATTTTTTTTTTTTTTGCTTAAAACGTAATAGATGGAATTAAAAAAAATAGAAAATAAAAAAACAAGCGTTCTTTAACGAATATTCTGCAAAAAAATTGTAGTAACGTTTAACAGGAACAAAAAAGTCCTCGGTATCCGAGCGTTCACGTACCTCCTTTTTTTTTCTTTTCTTTTCTTTTTATCGAACGACGAGGTTTCTCCCAGACCTCGGCCGGATGCACGATATCACCGATAGGTCGATCGCGCGGAAATAATAAATATAGATAGAAAGGTACAGTGTTTCCACGAAGTGAAATTCGCGGAGACGCGTCTAGAAAAATATATATAGATGTGGGAACAACACACACATACAGAATATTTTCGAAAGACTCTTTCATCGTTCTTTTCTTTTTCTTCTACTTTTTGTTTCTCCTTCTCTCATACGCTGAAGACAGATGCATGGGTAGTGTGATGAGATCTCGAGGATCGATCTCTCGTCCTCGACTTTCGGCGACGATCTCGCACGTCTCGTTTAAAAAGAAGGAAAAATTTTGCTTTCGTTTTCTCTGTTTAATACTTGGCTCGCCCGGTTGCCACTTTAAGTTCACGAGTAAAGTGATCGCGCGATTTCGATCGTCGAAGGAACTCGAGAACGAGGCCGAATCCGATCTTTGGAAACGCGTGCACGCGCCACCGATTCCCTCCTCCTTTTGTTTCACAAAACACATCAGTGATCCCCTGTTTCTCTTTTTCTTTTTTTTTTTCTATTTTACCGCCGGTGATCGATAGCGCGTGGCGTCGTCGCTCGATTCAAAGTACATTTTCTCGACAACGACTACGATTTTCGCTACGCTTCCGTTTGCGTTTCATTCGCGGAATTTTTAGCGTTGCCACCGATGATAACTACTCCGTCGCGTCTCCACTCTCTTGATTCCTCCGGTTCTCCGCCGATTCAATGCAAACTCGAAAACTCGAGCATCCGCACCGAGACGAACAGACCGATTCCGTATCGAAGGTTCGAGTGGTTTCAGCGCGACAGAGAGAACGTGAGAAGCAAACGAAAGGAGAGAAACAGGAAAATCGACGAGACGCGAATGATATTCGAGTTTATTGTAAAAATATTCGCGGCTGAAAAATATATTCGCGGGTGAAGAATAAACTCGGAGGATCGTTTTAAGCCGTTACCTCGGAGCCTTACGAACTATACACCCGAAAGGTCACATCGATACATAACGAGTCGACACGTTGCTGCTGCTGCTATTTTCGGCCATATTGCCGATCATTAGCTCCTACGTGCCTTAATTACAGTTAGAAAAAATTCCTCGCCGAGACTAGCTATTCCATATTCATGTTCAACGAAGAAATCGTTAGAATCGTAATCTATGATCGCGTAAGACTGATTGGTCGCGGAGAGAGAACGAATGATGTAACACGCTGCAGTGTTGGCCGCGTGAATAATAATTAGATCCTCACGAAGATGAGATCTTAGATAATAATTAGTAATTCGTTCGAAGTAATCATCCTTTCGTATATTTTATATCGTATGCTTGGTAAGAGACCCTTGGCAAGTACATTACATGCATTCAGATTATTAAATTTAATCGAAGAGTTATCGAGGATCGTATCTCAGAGTTTATGACAGTCTAAGATTGCGGAAGTTTTGAGAATAAATCTGTCAATTGATATCACAATTATGGTCTTGCAAGTCGGGGAAAACTCTACGTTGGAAAATCGATGGATCTATCTTTCTCTCGTAGTGTTGTACTCCCGCCGATTTCGATCTCTCACGAATGCGTAAACATCCGCGGTCTAACGATAATGCTGATCAAAAGTGTCGAGAGTCAATCCTTTCGCTGGATGAATTGATCGTGAAATCACGCGAACATGCGGATGTAACAATTGAGGGGAGGGAGGGGGGGGGAATACGGCGGTTGGCGACGTTTCTGGTGAATTTTCCGAGGGTGAAATTGATAAATCGAAGCTCCATCGAGTTCCAGTTTCATCGAGCACGAATATTCGGATTGTTCGTCGCAAAGTTGATCCATCGGTACGTTTCGTACCCGTTTTGTTCCCGTTTTTTTTTTCAGTCTGCGCCGACGTGGATTAATCGAAAGCAAAGAGCAATATTTGACGGTTCTCTTTTTTTTCTTTTTTTTTCTTCTTCTTTTCCTCCCGATATTGCGATTAAAACTCCGGGCTGCGATTCAAAAATCTATAATCTCGGGGAACATTTCACCCAGACAGAGAGAAAGGTGAGTACGATCGACACACTGGGGGGAGGGGGGGGGCCATTATTAAACGTTCATTATAAACTAGAAATTCAGGGACCCTGTCAAATAATTCGTAATCGCGTTANGTTTGTAGTTATACTTTTTATATTACTATAATTGTCTATCATAATATATATAATAATCATAATATATCATAATATATATAATAATTATTATACATATTAAATAAAATATATCACATAATTATATATTATATACACAATATTATTAGTATATCATATACACACAGTTATACACGTAATTATACTCGCAGTTTGTAATTATTGTAATTTTTATACTGTAATTATTACAATATATATATATATATATAATAATTGCTATATATAATATATATATATATACATAATTGATATATATATATATAAAGTAAAATATATAAATTATGTATTACATACATTATATATCATCTATCATATAATTATATATTACATACAGGTTTGCAGGTTTTTATGTTACTGTAATTATCTTATTCGTTATTAATTACACAGTTTTTCTTTTCTTTCAAGACATTGAAAATTTGACGCAGAAAACGGGAAATTACAAACACTTCGACGTATTTGTGGCCATGTTGCAGTCCGGATTGTTGAAAGTAAAATTTGTATTCAAATTATCACAATCAATTAAATGAGATAAGAATTTAATTATAGACAAGCGAATCCATTGCATTGGACTTGCTGACGTTTGAGGATTTAGAGTTGTTACGTGCCCGCAAGCTTGAACGCAGTTCATGTTGCTCAAGTTTAGGTAATGCGACGAATAACCGCCGATATCTCATACTGACGTACACAGTAGAGTTCGATAGGTAAGGTACATCTTCCAAATTCGCTGTATTTGCTTGAATTTGATTAAACGTATGCTCTAACTTCATTAAGAATTCATTACCCCCTACCTTTGGAATATTGTGGTTTACCCAATCCTACGGTACTGCAAACTACCATTAGAAAATTACAAACCGAGCTTGAAAGATTACAGTCTGCAGGAGTACATAAGGATCTCCAGAAACGCATCGAGCAACTGACAATTGCAAATCAAAAACTTATACAGGAGAATCGTAGGCTCGCAGGCGGAGGTAGAAATAAATACGCTGCAACGCTTTGCAGACAAACTATTTTTTTAAATATATTCTATCATTCAGGGAAAGGTTTAAAATATTTATTGGAATCGATTAAGTCGTTAGAGAATAACGTTGTTAAAGAACGTACGTCCTTTCGCATGCAAATTCAAAAACTTAAAGCTGAAAACGCAGCCTTGTCATTGAGGATACAACAACTTACTGCATCTGCTAAGAACAAATCCGTAGACGATAGTCCAGCATCGAAACGTCGCAATCGTGCAGCTTGCAAACGGAACAGAAGTCGATCTTCTTCGATTTCAAGCCGCAATAGAACATCTAGTTTATCGCCAGGTGTACACTTGTTCAAAGTTCTATTTAACTTAACGTTAGAAATTCTACTTGCACGTTTCCTTTCCCCCGAAAGATTATTAATGTGTACTTTAATTGATGACAAACAGGAAGCTCGTTAGAATCAATTAGAACCCAACGATCTCCTTGCCGAAACACGAAAGCATATAATAATAAAACAAAGAATGCAAGTTAGTATTAAGTTGATATTTAAACGTATGGATACACATGTGACGAGTTTCAAAACTTTTTATTTCTAGAAATCGAGTTTGAAAATTTGGAGGCAAGAATTCACACATTACAAAAAATGTTGAAGGAAGGAATAAGCCTAAACTAATAAATGAATAAACTTTTTTTTAATGAGTACTTAATAGAAATGTTAAAATGTTATTTTTTTCTATCATTACCATTATTGTATAATACAGCTTAATTGAATGTAGAATAGACTACAGACTATTTCTTTGTTCAAAGTAGTACAATTTAGAAATATTTTGTCCTTGTATAGTCTACAGACTATGTATATGTTTTTGAAAATGATGATTAAAAAAAGACAATAAAAAAACTGTACATGTATAAACATAAATAGAGAATACCGAATGTCAACAATAGTGCACAAAATACTAATGTATAAATTGTGTTATATGTGATCTTAATTATATATAAAGTCATGTATATATTATGGGAAATATCTTTTATATACACTGTGATATCATGAATGCATTTCTCCCTTTAATATTATTCAAGTTATACCTACACTATCACAATCGTTAATAAAATTTGAAATAAAATTTCAGTTAACTGACTTTCTCTGTTTTTACATTATTCTCATAATATATTATAGCGCGTTCAATTATTGACGGTTTTTCAGTTTTTGAATTCGCACTATTCTGACTCTCATTGATATTTGATTGTTGCACTTGCTCATTTGTTTCTTTTACTCTTGGTTTAGCAACAATTTCATACTTCATATGTTTAGTTATTTCTTGAATAACTTCGTGTAGATATTGAATTTCATTTTCTTGTTCAGAAGTGATCCGATTCAAATTCTTAATGTCATTTGTAAACAATTGTATTTGTTGAAGACGCGCTTCCTCTTTTTTCACCTCTTTCGCTGCCTGGCGATTGTATTCTAATATTAAACAACCACCAGCGACGCTAAAAATGATAACCTCACCCATCAGATTAGCTCCTAATTCTATGGCCATAGCTTCATTCAACTTTGCAACTTTTGTAGGTTTGCTAAGATTCATTACATACATTTTGGCATTCACCTCTGCCCAATGATAAACTGTAATTAAATCAGAAAAATGAAAATGAAATATAGTTGCACGCGATTGTGAAAGTATTATCAACGATGGCATCAGTGTCAATTACATCACAATAAAGTAAATTTTAAATAACATTTTTCACTTAAGAAAATTAATTTTATACTTACATTGTGCAGGCGGTATAATGAAATATGTCCTGAATACAGGATGATTTTTTGCTTGGTTAACGAGAAACTTAGCTATGGGCTTGCTAATTTGTTTAACGAACAAAACTCCCAATTTCAGAGCTGGAAAAACACCCACTACCATTTCTTTTTCTTTTTTTTTTTCTATTTATGCAACTTCTGTTAGAAAATTATATTTTCTATTGAATCATAAACCTGGAAATCACATGTATGAATAAATATTCCAATAGATTTGAAATGTGTTTAAAAATATAAACAATTTTCTGTAAAAATATATTTATCGTTGTAATTGTATATTGTACACATGTCGGACTAGCAAATACTAAGAATATAATATCACGATGTCATGGCAGGTAAGGTCATACATACATCTCACGTGTATTCGACATCATTACCTTACCTCTGAAATTGCTTCAGAGTTTAGCGAACAGCCACATTAGTTTGGTATGCGATAGTCTATGTGCGATACTTACGTACGAATCGTGTTTTCATAGATTTGTAAGTTACGACACAGATGGATACACGAACAGCTGTTTATTTACGGATGTTTTTATGTTGACGCGAAAAAAAGTATTATTTACGTACATTTATATGTAAAATCAACGTTTATTTTTATTAAGAACTGTAATATGATGATCTTGCAATACATCGTTGCGTTGAGAAGTTTCGAAATAGAAGAGAAATATAACTTACGTAGAATATCTTAATAGTAATATTTTAATAGTAAATAGTAATATTTAATAAGTAATTTAAATAGTAATTTAAATAGTAATTTAATAGTAATATTTAATAGTAAAGCGAATGAAATAATAGAAAATCAATGTCAGTTGTATAATTGTCAATTTTCTAGGTTAGGCGTGAAACACATATGTTGGAAGTCTCACTTCACTAGTGAGAAGATGCATTATAAAAGGTTCAACGTAGTCAGTAACAATTATTCATTTGTAATATGGGGTCTGACAATGCATCTGATACTGTTGTGGGGTGTACTCGACGTGAACTTTCATTCCCCTATCATTCAAGAATTGTCAAACGTGCCAATATTAAAGAATGCACCGGCGAAGAGATTGATCTTGTTTGTAGCAGATGGTTTGAGATTCAGAACTTTTGTTGACGCACCACCGAAATATCTGAAGTACTTGAAGATCATTTCTGAATTCCACGTATATATATATATATATATATATATACGTACATGAAATTATATTATCTATGATTTTGATTATAGACACGTAATGACAGACAAAGGTGCCTGGGGTATATCTCATACAAGAATGCCAACGGAATCTAGACCGGGCATTGTCGCAATTTGTGCAGGATTGTACGAAGATCCTAGTGCTATATTTAAAGGATGGAAAGAAAATCCTGTTGACTTTGATTCTATTTTCAATCAGAGTTATGTTTCATGGGCTTGGGGAAGTCCTGACATTATACCTATGTTTACAAGAGGTATTACAATACAATTGTATATTCGATAAGAAGCCGAGAAATCGGACTAACGGTTCTAAAATTAGGTGCGAGGGAAAATATACATGGTGATAGCTATCCTGCAGAATGGCAAAATTTTGATATAATGCACGGTCAGATTTGGCGTTTAGACTCTTGGGTATTTGACAAATACATCGATTGGCTCAGGGAGGATGCTCATAAGTATAAAAATGCTCAACGTGTGGTTCTGTTCCTTCATCTTCTTGGCTGTGATACTACAGGACATACGGCGAAACCCTATTCCAAGTATTAAAAGAATTTTGTTAATTTACACTGTTTATATTTAAAGAAGAAACATATTTAATAGGATTGTAATTTCATTAGCTCTAAATTACATTTAAATGTAGAGAATATGTTGATAACATGAATTATGTCGATCGGAAAATAGAGGAAGTCGTGCAAATGACGGAGAATTTTTTTGGCGATAATGGTACTGCGTATATTTTCACATCTGATCATGGAATGACTGATTGGGGATCACATGGAAGTGGTTCTACAGATGAAACGGAAACACCATTGATCGTTTGGGGTGCAGGAATTAATGCATTTAATTTTCGTCAAAATGTAGAGCAAGTTGACATCACACCGCTGATTTCGGCCTTGATTGGTGCTCCAATTCCAATTAACAACGAAGTATGAGAATAATAATAGAGTAGTTTTATTATTTTTGCATTTTATTATTTCAATATCTGCGTAATTTTTCAGGGTGTTTTACCATGGCAATATTTAAGTACTACTACTAATCTTAAATACGTAAATCATGCGCTGTTAAATAATTTGAAACAATTAACATACCAAGTAAAGGCAAATCGCAAAATGAATTGCGAAGATAATGGATTTGCAGATTGGAGAGAGATAGAGTTAGATAATAAAATTTCTATTTTAGATAAAGATTCTGAAGCCGAAGATTCAAATGAGAAATTAAAGAAAATAATTGATGGAATTAAGCTAGCCAAAAAGTCTTTGATATATTTTCGACAATACCAAAGGACACGATTTCTGTTATATTTGTCTGTAATATGGCTTGGATGGTTAACACTGTTATTCTTCAAAACAACTGGAGTTAATCGACCCATTGTCAATTCTTTTATTTTATTAACAACAGACTGTGTATTTACAGCTGTAGTGATTATTATATTTATTACGCATAAAGGTATGATAGTTTATATAGAACATAACTATCTGAAGAATTATTGAATCTAATTTTTAATCTAGGTAAAATAGTTTCAGGTTGTAATAATTGGAGATTACCTTGTTATGCATTTTTAGCTACGATTTCTTCCTGGCTAGCCATTCGAAGTATAATTATGTACGCAGTAAAATTAAAAGTCTGCAACAACAAATATTATTGGACAATAATTGCAGAAATAATTTTTTTATTTATAACGATGTTTGTTGGTTTAACACATAGATTCGCTCTTAGCATAGGAATGTTATGTATTACTGTTGTTCAGAAGATATTGCAAAAGAACGTTCAAAATTTATTCTCTTGGACAGCGTTATGTTTAGCTGTTTTTCCACTATTACCTGTTGTAGAGCCATATCCTCGAGTTTACATTATGTATGTAAGACCAATATCATACCAATATTATATCGTAATATTTCTCATATTATATGAATATGAATTAGAACATTTGTTTTTAGAATTCTAAGTGTATGCGTCGTAATTGTGATGGTTGCATTAAAAATGCGATCAAAATATAGGAAAGCAATCGAAATGTTTCGCTTAATAGCAACAGTATTAATATACATAGAATTTGTAGACGGACGAAATTGGATATCATGGACAATTTTATTAACAACACCATTATATATTTTTACTTATTCTACCCAATTAAAAAAAAGATTGCAAGGAATCATATTGGGACTTTTCTGCCCACTTGTTTTATTATCTGCATCTTACGAACCGTTCTTCTTTATAATTTTCGCATTACATTTGTCTTGCTGGTCAGAGTCTAATGCGTCTTCCATCCAGGATTATCAAAGTAATAAAAATCCTTTGACAATAGAAGAGTTGCTTAAAGCAGCAATCTTTGTATCCTTTCATAATATAAGATTTAAACTTGAATTGAATTATTATATATATATAAAATATAGCAATATAATATCCTGAACAATTCACTGTAGATGTTATATACATTATTATGTTTCTTTGGAACTGGCAACATGGCAAGTATCAGTTCGTTTGATCCTTCTTGGACTCGTCATTTCGTAACGGTTTTCTCACCATTTACAATGTTTCTGTTGATACTTTTAAAATTAAGCATTCCTTTGATGTTAATCGGATGCACAAGTCACACACTTGGATCTTCGAATATGTTTTTGGGACTACTTTTACTGGGAGATTGTTTATCTTTACCACTCATGTATTATGTTATTCCTCAAGGAAGTTGGCTAGACATTGGTAGCGCTATAAGCAGATTCACAATTGCTATTTCTCTTCCATGTCTTATAGTATTATTGCATTATCTTTCATATCCTCTAATAACATTTTGTCCAAATAAACTTAAGTTTTACAGTAATTTAAAAAGAACTATAAACAAACTAAAAAACTGTGAACAAAAAACATAAAATATGTAAATAAATAATCGAAGATTTATAAAAATGTCAATAAAATGGTCAAGTAAATATAATTGTTTTTATTTAATGCAACAGAAGTTGATACATCTTTGTTTTTTTCTTTTGGGAGAAACTAATATGTATTTCTAATATGTGCTATTTAAAAATTTCATTCTGTAAGATTGTAAGATATGAAATATAAAATTTGATATTTCAGTATAGTAGTACTTCAAGAATAATTTATTCATCATTCAGAGAAGTTTCCGACCTTATGTTAATATGATAATTTTTATATCTTTTAAATAAGTAATTTTTGTTTAAACTTAGAACTTAAATTCTTTGTATTTCTTAGAGGCTTTCGAATCTTGACTCTGTTGTCGTTTACGTTTACTCTGTAAAGAAAGAAATAAGCAAAATTCATTTGACGAATTAATTATTATTCATTAATTTATGAACATTCAACAGTATGTATTTACCTTTTGCCGTTGCACATGATCTTGAAGCATGTCCGATAGATCTTCTCTCCTCAAATGAGCTTGTCGCGACCTCATCGTTTCTTCGTACCGTGATGCCATTGCTTCAGAATCCAAATCTAATTCGCTCGGATCTAATGCCAACTCAACAGCTCCATCTTTCTCTGTTCTTCCATCTGATGTTGTGCCACTCACTCCACGACGTGCGGCAATTACAGATGGTGGTGCTTGTCCCCCTGCTGCACCAGTCATGTCGTACACGTGTGTACTACCCATCATGCTTGCTCCAAGACCCTCTGTTCGTCTTTCTTGCAAAACCGTGTATAAAGCAGGAGTGTCGCCTCCTTCCATTTCACTCTCAATTTTCTTTTTCCTTAATTCTATTGTCTCTGGGGTTTCTAATCCCGCTGGAATCGACGTTATTCCACTAGGTGTTATCAATCCTTCTGCACCAGGTGTAACTAAACCACTCGTGTCTCCGTCTCCGTCTTTTCCTTCTCCTTCGCCTTCTCCACCTTCCTCTCCATCTTCATCCTCATCCTCGTCTCCGGAGGATTCTGACTCAGGTTCACCCCACATGCCTCTGTCAATCTCTTCATCCATGTTATCACCACCTGGAGTTCGAGATATACCGAATACGTCACCATACAAAGGTCTTCCTGTTTCATCCACAGGAGGCTTTCCCCAACCACCAGCGTGATAACCAAACGCGCAGCCTTCTGGAATCGGTGCGTTTAAACCGGGTATCTTCAAGTTGGGATAACTTGGTGGTGGTCCATATCGCTGCATCGCGATCAACCATGGAGGTGGTACTTTGTGACAATTAGGCCCTACTGGCATACCAAGAGCAGTACGCAGCTCATCCGACAACTCTCCAGGTTTCTTTTCCTTCAACCGAGTTTCGAATTCTTTGCCCTCGTAGTACAGGTCACCGTGGATGGTCATCCGCGGTTTGGTTTGCCATTTGAAGAATGCGTCGTGCAATTTCTGATAATCAATATCTATTTTGCCAAGCTTGGGCCTCGCTCTTTCTCGCATCTTGGCCTTCAACGTGCGTGTGTCATCGCGTTCCTGCAGGCTCGCTCTCATCTCTGTTATACCCGTGCGCTTTATAAAGTCCGGCAAGTCGAACGGGGGCTTCTCTATACCTCGTTTCCCTTGTAAATACTTCCGCTTGAAACACCAATGCCTCGGTACAGGCACCGTGTTACGATGAGCCTTCAACTGCACGAGAAGTTTCGGATCTCTAGCAGTAACGTCATGCATCTCTACAACGTCCGGTCGTCCCACCAGTTGTTTCAATTCCGCGACGCTCAAACGCGTTAGCCTCTTCAGTTTTCTCTTAGAGAGGCGCGGAGCACCATTCTCCCCGGTTCCTTGCTGCTGTTGCTGTTGATTCGCATCGTCATCGAAATCATCCAATGGCGGCACTTTACTGGGTACAGTTCCTGCTGTTTGCAATGCTGACACTGGCGGGTACTGCCCTATTGGCTCTCCCTTTTCTGCCTCTGCAGACTTTGGCTCTGGTTCGGTCAGTTTAAACGCCTCGAATATTCTGGCAAATTGACGATACATTGGCTCCAAATCATTGACACTTGGAATCTCTTGAATATATTCAATCTCTGGCAGATCTTCTTTCGGTTTTGCATTCTCCGCGTTGTCTTTTTTACTCTCAATATCCTTCCCTGCATTGTGCTTCTTTCTCTTTTTCTTCTTCTTCTTCTTGGTCTTATTCGCCTTCGTGTCTATTCTCTCTGTTGTTGTTTCAGGTTCGAGTATAACGTCGTCTAATTGAGACACATCTTCTCCCAAGTTCTCATGATTTGGCGACTTCCCCAACGAAACAATGTCATTTGGATCTGCTCCTACTTCTTTAGCTCTTTCGGTTTTAAAAGCCAATGCCTGTTCTAAAGCTGCTGGCAGTTTCATAGAATCGTTGTCTGGGTCCCGACCATTGTCATCCGACAAAGTCTGATTTTGTAATTCACTTGGTGGACTCACCTTCAGGCTCAATAGGCTTGGTAACGCTTTTGGTGGATCTATCCCTGGTATACCATGACTATTCGGAGGCATATTCATTAAGGATGACATTTGATGTGCCATTTGTTGAGTCTGTCAAATAGCGCACAAATAAAAATTATTAGGAATAGTTTCTAAATGAAAGAAATTATAATTCTTAAGTGTACTTAAGTGTACACGCAATTAGAACACTAAAAATTTATGAGAAATTTCAATTCGTACACACAAGACATTACGTAAATAATACAGTTCTGCTTGAAAAGAGGACAAAACTAACCTCACTTCCTGCTACGTTCTCCATGTTAGTATATCCTTTTGTTTATGTACTGAAACATGAAAATTTTATATTTACTTACAGTTGGAAATCAAGTCCTTAATAAAAGAATATTGATTTACATTTCTACTAACATTACACTGTCTAATAACAGAGTACATACAACAATATCTAACCACAAGCATCGGGAAAAACATAGAATATACATATAAATCAGAGAACGCTTCTCATTATTGAAAAGGTTATCACCATCTTATTGGCTACTTCACAAAGATCAAATTGGTCAAGAAAAACTGTCAATCATTTTTATTCAAAAAGTTTGATCAAATATCCATGTAACAATTTATTTTTCATTGAATATACCAAAAATAATAATAAACAACACGTAATTTCTTACATCTTTACGATTATTATCTGCTAATTTCTAGTGAATCGAATTTTTATTAGAAAATACAAATAGAAGTTATCATTAATAACATGATTAACCTTTTCGATGTTTATGTTGAGTATATTACGAAAAATTTTTTTCTTTTATTTTTTGTTTGATAACGAGTATACTCGTCGTTTTTTAGTAAAAAAAATTTGAGGTCGCTAAAGAAATTCAGATATATAACAGAAAACATATTTGTAAAATTACAACACGTTTTAGAATATTTTGGGACAAAAAAAAATTGTTATCAATTGCAATCATATAATTTTTTATGAAATAGCACAATGAAATAATTTTAACAATTTTATTATAAATATTTACAATAAAATTTGGCTTATAAAAAAAATAGTAAGAAATTTTGTCGTTTTATTATAATTTATTTCAATTTTACAGCAGATGCATGCATTCCGCTCTTGTCGAATATAAACAACTCATTTTTAAGATTATTAATTGGACAAATGTGATTGTCCAATTCTTTCATTTCTACTTACGAAAATTTAAGCTTGTCGGTACTTCGGAGAATGGGACGCGAAGTTCCATAAGATGCAATATCTATTCGTATACCCCGTCCGTGACTATGACAATTAACGTAACTACAGATATTATTTCATTTAATTTTTATAATGATTCGCTTTGTCGAACATTTGCTTCTCTAATTAATTTCAAATTGAATCTCTCGTATTTTTGCCGCCATTTGTTTCCTTTTCTTCCCGCTAGCGTCGCCGCTGGTCGGTAAAAAGAAGCTGCGCGCCGCGAGGATGTAGGTACGATGATCGATAAATAATAAAGTCACCGTACTACAAACGAAATTTTATATTTTATTTTAACGTTTACATGATACAGAATTTAATGGATGAATTACGACTAACGACTGTTTATTTATTTCTCAACAACTGTTATACACCTTCTTGGAAATTTGTTTGTAACTTAGTAACCAATAATTTGTTGTATCTCCGTGGTAACTTTTTATAAGATTGAATAGATGTCACTACAAGGTGACTAATTTATATGCTGTCACCTGTCAAAGTCAACTAGAATTAGAAATTCGGACAGAGCCCGATAGATGATAGCACAAAGCTGATGTTTATAGCGACAGCTACACCAGCGACATCTGTTTCCCGACAATATCATAGAGTTCATTTTGGATGAACTTTTGGCGCCAACTTTGTCGCGATTTTAAATGAGAAAATTAATGAAAAGCGATGTTGTTATGGAGACTTGTTAGGTAGTTGTCTAAGTGATAAGACAAGTTCGTGAATATATATATAAGAGTTGTTGNGGTAACTTTTTATAAGATTGAATAGATGTCACTACAAGGTGACTAATTTATATGCTGTCACCTGTCAAAGTCAACTAGAATTAGAAATTCGGACAGAGCCCGATAGATGATAGCACAAAGCTGATGTTTGTAGCGACAGCTACACCAGCGACATCTGTTTCCCGACAATATCATAGAGTTCATTTTGGATGAACTTTTGGCGCCAACTTTGTCGCGATTTTAAATGAGAAAATTAATGAAAAGCGATGTTGTTATGGAGACTTGTTAGGTAGTTGTCTAAGTGATAAGACAAGTTCGTGAATATATATATAAGAGTTGTTGAACAGAAGAATTACATTAGAATTAGAATTATAATTAAAACTAGTATCAGATCATAAAGTATAAAAAGTGAATATTTTATTGTTGATTTAAAAGTTAAAAGTTTATAAATTTTATTGTTAATAGTATTAAATAATTTTTGTTAAATAAAATATTAATAATAATAAATCACATAGTTAATTTTGTAGTACGGTGAATCGTTAGTTTACCGATCATCGTACCTACATGTTTGTAGCGACATCTATTGCTATTCAACTATCTTGCCGGAAGTTACCAAATGTCTGTAGCGGCGCGCGCATTTTTAAAACGAGTTTAACAGCGGCGACGTTCGTTGATTACAAAAAAACGAAAAAGAAAATAAGATAGCGAAAAATATATTATAATTTCAGTTATTATGAATCGAGCAAGACAGACATAAACATCTTATTGTATGTAAATAGTAGTTGTTATGGTTTCTTATTAATTTTTGTAATATAGTAATTATTAAATTATTTATTTAACAAATCTCCACATGTTAATTGGTTAACACGTGCTTAGATGACTGCTCTTTTGCAGAGAAAAAAGTGATAATATGTTACAGTCTACAATAGCCCTGTCGAATTTCTTCCCCTCTGCGAGTCATGTGAATTTAGTACCTCCTATTTTTCTTTTTCAGGACCTATTTTCCCACCACGCAGCTAACCACATGTTTAGTTTAATCCTTTGCTCTCAAAAACTTTTTTTATATCAGTTACCAGCAATTTATTTACAAAGTAATATCACTTCAAATAAAATAATACATTAATCATCCTGTTGAAATGGTTTTGGTATGAAATTTAATTATATTTTTCTAACAAGTGTTTAAAATTGTCAACAATTGTCATTACGGGTTTTTTTTAGAACAACTATAGTATAGTAAGAGTTAATGATATGTACAATACTTTCAGTCTCCGAAAAAAAAATCCCTATCATTTTGTAAATTTTCGTAAAAAGCAATGAGAAATCGAGTTTATGTGAATTATTTCGAATGAGTGTGTCAATTTGATTCGTGACTGCCTCTGTCCTCGGGAATTTGTTCTTCTGAAATTCTTTTATTCTTCTTGTATCGTTATTCATAGTTTTCACTTTAAGCATTTCTTCAGGTATTATACTATTTACATCATTATATCGTACAACGCCAACATATATCTATATTCGTTGTTATATTTATATTATAAAAAAAAAGAACATCCGAGTTGTTAGCTTATTGTTAGATATAAGTACGATTAGAAGGGACAGTCGAGTGCAAAAGGATTAATTTTTTAATTTTGTCAATTTATGGAAAAGAGAGGTTACTTTTTTTGCAACCTCTTTATATATATATATATATATATATATATATTAAAGGCGATGCTTTTCATGACCCATAATTCATCTCTCCATAATTTACGACTGGATCAGGGTTTCAACAATGAATTATTGTTATTATATATTCTTTAGCATATTTTTTTTTTTAAATATCAATATAAAATTTTAATTAATTTTTGTAAAAATACGGGGCTTTTAATATCTTGTTATCGGTTAAAGCGAAACTCGTGACAGCCTTCGAAGGAGAAAGAACAACGAAGTAGGTTCGCAAAGAGGAATACAAGCCTATAGCAATAGCGATTAGTTTCGCTGTTTTAATATTTTATAATATCTGTCGAACGAAATGAAGCAGACTTAGACGAGTCCTTGGGGATTAGGAGCCCTATAGTAGGAACGTAACTGTAGGGATAATATATATAGCGGTACCATTTTCGTCCTTGAGGATTGACCAATGACATTCAATGGCAACCAATAGCTGCAGTTGCTGCAATCAAGCATGTAAACGTTTATGCTCATTGTTTCGTTGTATAAATCGGATACATTTTATTTATTTATCCCGTTGTTAGAACGAGATGCGGTGAAGTTACGCACGATTTACGATGTTATACTGAATTTATTTATGAACTTTTTTGCATTAAAGGTAATATTAGGTTGGAAAGAAAGTTCATACGGTTTTTGTTAAATTGTGTTAAATTGCATTTTGTAAATTGCACTTTGTAAATTAACTAATTTGTGAATTTAATAGTTAAAAACTGCAAGAACTTTCTTTCCAACCTAATAGCTTCTTTTATACAGTACGTTCATTTGTCATTTGTAATCCGTTCGGCAAACAAGCGTACTTACAAATTCAATGTTTAATTGTAGATCGTCATAAATCTAATCCTTTGACTAATTTTTAGCCCAGGTCTATGGTCAACTATAGGTCCTAGTCAAGGAACTATAAAACAGCTGGAAACAATGTAAAATTCCAATCATAAATCAGAATTTTGTATCAACAAGGCACAAAACTTTCTTTAAAACTTTTCTGAAGAATTTAAATCTTTGACACTAAATCATCCACTACATTTTATATCATACCTTTCATAAATATTTTTCTCTAGCATTTCCACGAGTTTCTCTTATCCCATACATGTATCATTCAAAACTTTAATCATTCCAATATTCACTTCAATCGCCAAGTCACAGAAGGAATTCAGTAATATTCGCTACAACTCACAATGTACACTCGGTTCATACCTTAATTATCTTTTGAATAAAGTCATCAAACTCCATCAGTCAATCAATCACCTTCAAATTGAAGGTTGCAATGAAAGGCAAACAGTGGATTATTTTTGTCTTAGTCAAAGATATTCGTATATCCTTGTTTAAGTAATGAATTTTTAACAATTTTGATTTGAAACTCTCTCTATTTATAAATATTATTATATTAATTTAAGTCTTAAATGTTAATATATACGTATAAAAAAAGAAAAGAAATAGAGAGAGATGTATAATGGTTAATTTCTACAACACATTAAAAAATCATCAAAATGAGGTGGCATTTCTATTTGTATAATCACTGAATATAATGCATCCTTTATGTAGTTGTAAAAAAAGACTGGAAAGGGGAAAAGACTAATATATTCTTCCACTTATGCTTATGTTTATTTATTAATTGCGACGGAAGTCATCAAACTTGAAAATTTAATAAAAATATTCACAATGAGCATTCTTTCTTTCTTCCTCACGTACGTTCTTATCCTTTCTCTCTCACATACACACTTTCTCTCCTTTTCTTTCATACTTATCTCTGTTACGCGCACTTGTTTCGTGAGCTAATGCGCGTGGCCAATTTAACCAATGTAGAACTTGTGTCCACCACTCATTGGACACTTATGTGTTGTTTTCTGGTTATGTATATATGAATATAGTATGATGTATATGTACATTCAATTATTAATAATTATTATTAATAACAACAATAACTAATTAATATGAATAAAAAATCATGTTTCACAAATGAGTTGATTTATTTTCATTANTTATTTTTTTTTTTTTTTTTTTTTAAAGATTCGATGAATGTTCGTTCCAGGATAGTCGTCTTTCGTCCATACGTGTGAAGTATGTTTCAGCAATGTCGATGCAACATGCAAATTCAGTCAAGCGAGGCCTTCAATTTCGGCGAATTGCTGTCTCGAATATTATCAGAAAATTCCAAACAGCGATTAGTCCTTGCTCAACGTTAGAGCTGCCAATGACAATATATAAAGCTGGATTATCTTCACTGTATTGATTGTTTGCTGATTTGTTAAAATTACAATAACAGCAGATTTTTTTTTTTATTGATGAATTGATGAATCTATCAGTTTATCTGGTTGATTGTATTATTCATTCAGTCCAGGATAACCACCATATCATCGCCACGTACCGCTCTCTGTGGATGAGGAGGATGCAGAGGAGTTGGCAATTTGCGCCATGGTTTGCGCGCTGCTCTTCGAAGTTCGACCGATGACAGGGTTCTTCTAAGTCTTCTGCAAATTTCCAAAAATATTTCAATATTTGTATAATGTTCTTTTCTTATCCGATTGGATAAGGAAACATATGACTAAATGTTGTATTATAAG
The DNA here is from genome assembly GCA_002806875.1 of Lepidotrigona ventralis hoosana. Classification (NCBI taxonomy): domain Eukaryota; kingdom Metazoa; phylum Arthropoda; class Insecta; order Hymenoptera; family Apidae; genus Lepidotrigona; species Lepidotrigona ventralis. The sequence goes on along the minus strand of NIPQ01091172.1, from coordinate 10,480 downwards.
ATGTGATAATGTATTATAAATTATAAAATATAACAATGCTGCTAACTTAGTTTGATCTGAAGCACGAAAGTAAACATCATCCGGTGCATCCATCCATGAAATTACTTGTTTGCGCGCATTACTTCTGGATAATGGTGGACCATGTGGCAAGGTATGAGGATGTGCAGCTCTTCCATTTAGAGGTGGTGCTAAGGGAAGAACAGCAGGTGCTGCGTGCTCCAAAGTATGTTTTGGATGCAGCTGCTGAGAATGATGAGCCCTTTTTGCAGGTGGTCCACCAGGCAGCCCTGCACTTAGGGCAATACCTATTAAAAGCACTTACATTTATATAATAGCCAAACTGAAACGCTTGAAATGTGAAAATAATATAAAACTATGAAACCGATGATGCGTATTCCTTTGGAACAAACTGTTAAACTTGTTAAACTGTTCAATTTAATAATTTTGATTATTTGTTTTTATTGGTTGGATACTTAAGCTCTTAGGCACTCAATTATTTTACCTTCATCCCAATCCACATCAGAGTAGAAGCCAGTAAACAAAGATCACATTCAATACTAGGATCTAAGATTGCATAACACGTACGAATAAGTACGCGAATCTAAAACTTACCATCTGATCCGTTGATCTCGTCGAATGGAGGTCTTGTGCGTTTCAATATCGTTTGTTGGACCTGCATACTAGGTTGCGGTTGAGGTGGAGTTATCGTCAGCCTATCTACATCAGATTTATTTGGTACTCTTTCATATAAAAGACTTCCATCTGTAACACAAATCGACGATAAAAATCACAATCAAATTAAATGCATCGTATCAGTAAGAATAAGAAAAATAAAATTTAAATAAAGTAAGAGAGTAAGTAGAATTATGTACCTGGTGCTTTTGGTGGTCTGGGGAAGGAAACCCGATCTGGTTGTTTTCGTTGTGCTGGTGCTGTAAGAGCCAACCAATCCCAGTCTCCAGGTTGTCGTGGAGCAGGATGATCACCTAAACGCGTTGCTATATCAGTTACGCGCGGACGCGGCCGAGGCCGTACAGCACGTGCTAAAATACGTAACTCTGCAGGGCTTTTCGACGTTAACTGAGGAGACGCGCAAAGATGTCGCAACGGTGCTGCGTTCACAGGTTGATGAGGTGCTCGCGCCGCATGACGCGTACGTAATTGCGCCGCGCACAATCGTCGTGCAGCTCGCGCCAATGCCGAAGTACGTAAATAAAACGCCGATCGAGTTTTCATTACAGGTCTGGGTGATCCACCTCCGCCACCTCCACTCGCTCCGCTTCCGCGTAGATCAACACCGTGAGCGCTCGCGTAGTGACGACTTAAATGTGCTTTGAGTTTAAATTCTTTACCGCAGGAAGGAATACTACATCGATGAGGTCTATGAGCACCGCCAATTCCCTTGCTCTCTTCGTCCGAGCCGGTACCACCTCTTTTTCTTTCTATGTCAACATCGTCTATACGCGATGGAACCTGGAAATGAAACGAATGTCAGATTATTTTCGTGCATCATACGATCTTTGTTGCAAACTAAACTTATGTTTATTGAAATGTTTACCTTCAAACCACCGTATTTCTTCCAATATGTCCAACATGATTGGCAAAGACGGCACTGCATATGCGACGGACCCCAAGCATACCATTGTGGACTTTGTATTATTTGACAACTCTCACAGGGTTTTCCGCTAACTCCAACCATCAATATCCCGCTATTATCAGTTGTCATGTTACCGTTGCTGTTACCATTGAGAACATTCGTTGGTTTTCCATTGCTGTTGCTATTACTATTGCCAAGAGGTACAATCGTTGCTGCAGAAGGGGCAGTTGTAGGTGGGGTCGTCTTGTTATAATTTGGTATATAAACCTGTTTCAATTTACTTTCAGCTTCTACAGCTTTTACCCTTTTTTGCTGTACGTATCTATCAGTCGTCTTCCACATATAATAATATTCAATAACATTTTTTAATGTTTTCCATGGTAACTAAAACGAATGAACGAACTTGCTTGTTAAAATAACCACATCGCAAAGTGCTAAAGCTTGTAGCTTCAATTATTTTGCATACTTACAAAGTCTTGACGTATGTCAGAGAAATCCTTCCCATACTTGTCAAGCGCTTCTTCGAAAAGGTTCGCCTCAGATGCACTCCACTCTTCCATTTCGTCTCTGCATAATACTGGACCAGTGCTAGGTACTAAAGATGACATAGCTTTCGCAACGTCATAATTGTGTCGATGTAAAGTATCCATAGCATGGAACTAGAAATACAACTGGCGTAAGGTACGTGTTTCGTAAACTTCGTAAGGTTATATAGTTACACAGCAGTGTAACGATGACCAGTGATACTTACAAGAGTGATGTCTCTAGAGGCAGCTGCTGCAGACATATGCAAAGACGGTTGTTTAACTGAAGATGAACAGTCTAAGGCTCTTGCAAATGTGCCTACAGATCTACTGACAACAAGAAATTGATCAATTTGACGATCTGTTAATGAATGCCGTGGTGTCCAAACCAATGTTTCTAAATCTTGCAACCTACGAGGATCTGACTCTCTTTCAGCAGGTGTCAGTGGAACTGGTGCTATTCCATCAGCTTGATATCTACTACCTACTCTAATTTCACCTGTAATAGTTTACATTTGTTAATGCTTCAATATATGACGAAAGGTTATTTGGTATCTAAAATTTTTTAACAATAACGAATACCTTTATCAGCAAGCAAAGTACGTTGAGCAGGATCAAAAACTAAGCAATAGAAGAAAGAATCTTCTTTGTTTAAATAGCTTAGTAAAGACTCTGTTTCGTTTAATAAAGTTACGCAGCATTTGCCTCTTATATGCGTTGCGGGCATTGTTTCCACCTGGCGCGACAAGAACAGTTCTCTATGTTTCATTTGATGACGTTGTTTATTACTTAATTCTGTAACTCCTCCAGCACCAACTACATTTTCTTCCATCCCTGCGTGTAAAAGGAATTGAAGTTAGATTTTATGTGATAACGTTTATATTTTGTAATGTTTAAATAAATATTTTAGAGAAGCTTAAATAACAGAATATTTTACTCAAAAATAAAAAAAAAAAAAATTAATACAGGCTATACGAAATAAAATATATTTAAACAAATTATTTACAGAATTGTTTTTTTTTTTTAAATAATAC